>WTSP01008239.1:104677-149399 GCA_025331215.1 Actenoides lindsayi
TTTCTCTCTTTCTCTCTTTCTCTCTTTCTCTCTTTCTCTCTTTCTCTCTTTCTCTCTTTCTTTCTTTCTTTCTTTCTCATTCATAACTATGGTAACTGGTCACTCCCTTTGCATTCACGGCTGTTTGTTTATGAGTCATGCTGTATAAAGCAGTCAGAAAGCAGGGTTGCTCTTCCTAATGCTTCCTGAGTGGTTTTACTCCAAACCATAATTATTAATTTCTTTCCAATATCTCATAGTTTCAGTTTGTTGGTTCAGTGTGAAGAGATCTTCTGCTGGACAGTCTTACCAGAAAGATCTTTCAGCTCTTCTCAGCCATTGTGACATCAAGGAAAATGGAAATCGTTCTTTTACCCTCTGTATTTGTGATGGTTATTATCAACTAACTTCTAATATCTGCAACAAGAATTGCTGAAAATGTGTGACGTCATTTGGGTCATAAATATGCATCTGATGAAGAGCTATAAAGAACCTAAATTGTATGCCGGTATGTGCACGTTGATTTTTCAATACAGAGCCATCAGCTAAGGCATGTGTTTGTATGAAGTCACGGACACATGAAATGATATCCCAGGATATCTGAAATGATCCAAAGGAAGAAAAGAAAAAATTTACATCCATCTGACAGCTCTTTTTGCTGCCTCAGGCTTATGTTTATGACTTTTTGCTGTGCTGGTTTACTAAAGCACATAGGTTTATATGACAAATAATTCTGTAGAATGGTTAGGAAACTCTTGCTGCACATCTTTTAAGTAGGTATAATCCTGATTTACAGAGAACATGTTTTGTTTTCTACCATGTTAATGTAGCAATACTAGTGTCTAATTTCTCCTGGGTATAATTTTCATTGATTATAGGAGAGAAGTAAATGCACAAAAGATTGAATGAATTCATTCAACAAAAATGTATTGCACATGAATACCTATACAGGCTGAAGATTTTTGTGTTATGTCTAATTGGTCATGATGTATTGTTTTACAAATTTACTTGATTTCAGAATTTTCATGATTCTGTGAATATCTTTTTTTATCTGATACTTCTTTTGAAAGTAGTTTTCCCTATTGTCTGTTAGTTACAACTTGTCTTCCCAGAACATTTGAATTGTAGTGCTTATGTATGTGCTCACACCTCTAATCTGCTAAATATTTGGTACACAAATACAACTCATGTGCACACATAGACATGCAGAATTATTCTGCAGAAACTTACATCCTGAAGAGAAGGTTAGGAGGGATTGTCAAACTGTGCTAGTTGTCTGCAAATCTCTATATTGAAAATTGCTTAAAATTCAATGGATCTGCATCAGATATATACATACCCAGCTGACCCTAAATTATTAGTTATCCATTTGGCTGAGAGTCTTAACAAATCTTCCTGTTAGCTTCTTGAGAATGACTTTCCTAGATATGTACTTACATGTTGGACAAGCATTGGCAGTGCTTGTAGAGGTCTTAGAGAAAGCAACTGACTGGCTTCATATTACAAATACATTATCTGACATCTGCTCAGGGTATTTCCTTCTTTGTCTTTCTTGTGCAGATTCCCAGTCCCTAATAAGATATTGCCTTCTTCTTGTGCAAACAGGCCTATAAATTCACAATCTGCATTATCCATATGTGTATTTTATTAATTTTCTGTTAATGGCTGGATTAAGGGTTTCCAACTCCAGATACTTGTGCTGCAGTCTTTCTGTACAGTATTCTGTATAACTCATTCCTGATCAATCCAACTGAGAAAAATTGGAATGCAAATTTTGGAGATTTCTGCATAAGCTTTGGACACTTCAGTTTTCCTTCTCCACTAGCTTTGGATACATCCTTCAGACTCAGCTTTACGGGCTGAAACATTAAACCAAACCACGAAGTCCCCATCATCAGTGCCTGCTAGGATAAGATAATAGGCTGGAAGTTCCAGAAACATTTGTAATCATTCCTGGTCATTTGGTTGATGGCCTACAGGTGATCCTATGAATGGGGAGAATCTGGGTGTAGTAAGGCATGGTATTTTTAGGTGAGCAGTGTGTAAAAGGGTATCTCTGTAATGCTTGTTACCATTTGGTGAGCAACCTCCGTTATGACCGCCACATGAGGCAGGAGATGAATTGGTACTGAGTCCTCGCAGCTCAGTGAACACCCTTCCTGGATTGTTGTTGGCACGCTGATGAAACTGGGATCTGAAAGGAGCAGTAGAAAATGAGAATGTGGCTGTGCAATTCATGACTGTGCCATAATCCATTTGCACTGGGGGATAGAGTTAGTATTTCTTTGACAATCTTTTTTACAATGTTCTCCATTTTGCAAACTTCTTCTAAAGTCACGCTTTTATACTTAAAATATGTATAAAGATTTCAATTTAGAATGAACCTTTCTTTATCGTATCTTGGTCTAAAAATGGGATTTTGAACTAGACTGTAACACTTTCATGGCATTTGCAAGATACTGGAACAGAAAAACAAATAGAAAAACAAATAAATGTTTGTCTTCAACAAAATATTTGTGGTGAAAACCAGAAAAAAAAAACTTTTTTCAGGAAGAATTCAGTGGAGGCTTTGGAAACCTGTCTGTAAATGGGCTGTGCCTTTGTAAGGTAGAAAGAAGCTGACCTCACAGATAAAAATTAAATAGAGAAAAAACAGTGCTCACTACATGTAGTCCATTGTTGTGAAAGAATAATCATGATCTTTCTAAGGAAGGTGGTGTTAGAAAATTAAATGTACTTAATGTGGTGGTTTAGCTGCACGTAAACCTGTAATAAGCTGAAAATAGGAAAGAATTATCTGTCTTGTTGTTAGGAAGCCTTTATTTCTGTATGTGGGAATCAGTCAGTTCTGGTGTCACTGTAATGGGCAGGTCATGTTTAGCACCCCATTCTGCTACTGGCACCAAAGATTAGCTGACCTCCAGGGTCATGTTTGATATTCCCAAAAGGCTGGAGAGAGATGTACTGGCTGTGAAAAATAGTATTATTTATTTAAAGAACTTGGAGTTCAAACCAAACAAAGTGGCTGATGGTAATCAGAGTGAAACAATATAGTGCAAAAAATAATTTTCCAGTCACTAAAACATATTCTGTATTTGTAAACCCCATCCCTGAAGTTGTGGTCAAGGAAGCAATTGTATGATTCCCTTTTTTTCCCAACCAGCTTGTTCTCTAGCATGGACAATTTTCGATAGCAATCTGTCACACTGAAACACTGCTCCTCTGAGCCCCACAGCACCACAGATAACTATGGCAGCAGGGAACCCATATGTAATTACTACAGTGATATTCTCTACCAATTTGTATGAGCTGGTCGCAAAGCAAGGTCATAAAACATATTTTTTTTGTGTCATTCCTACTGCTATACTAAAAGGAGTTCCAACATCAGATTTATTTCTTTAACCTGCTTCTTTAGTTCTGAAGCTCTCTCTCAATCTTTTTTTTTTTCTTTTTAATCTTCCAAATTACATTAGTATTTTCACTATAAATCTTTGAAATCAAGATTTTATTTATTGCCTTTGAAGATATTAAAGTACCTAAATGAGAAAAACACTGAGAGGTACAAGTTCTCTCTGCTCTTGTACACACAAAAAGTACATGAAAGCCTTTCACACAATTAACTAGATTTATTGTTGTAGTTGGGTGCTTTTTTCTCTATAACAAAGAAAAGAGCAATCTAATAAGGGAATCAAACAAACAAGATGTCCTTTATGAAGTGGAGCTGACAATGAGTATTTGAAGACTTCTGTTTTCCTCTTTGCATTAATATGAAACAGCAGGTGATTTCCTTTAACTAGGAAGGGTACAGTAAATTAATATTGCCAGAAGGCATGAAGGAAGACACATTCCACTACTAATAAAATATTGATAAAGGTGTGACATTTTTGTCACATTAAATATGCCTCGTATTTGGTAAGAAAAACTGAGAGTGCGGCATTTAACCCAGCCACAATCTATTAATGAAAATCTCATTTCAAGACATGAAAACAGTTTGGAGTAGAGGCAATTTTAAAAGATGCATATCTCTCTTCAGTTTGTGTGCAGACTACATGCCTGTCTGTCCAGATGTGTGACTGTGTATCAGCATACAAATTATAGATATAGGAATACTTACAGCTATGTATAAAAAATCCCCAGCTCTTCAATAAAAAACAACTTGAAGCTTCGAAGACAAAAGAACTCTTCACCATCTTATGGCAGTTTCCTTGTGTAAAGTGTGGCCTCAGTCCTTATTCACTGTCTGCTCTCCAGCCCTGTTATGGATGTACAGTGAATAGCTACAGTCAGCTCCAAACACAAATGCAGGAGAACTACTTCTTACAACCAATTTTCTCATTATTTGCTGGAAGGACATTTCTCGCTGACTCTTTTGCAGAGTGAGCAACCTTTACAAAAGTCACGTGAGAAGGTCATGGGCCAGCTGCTCAGAGTAGTTGCGAAAGTTGCAACTGCCTGTAAAACATTTGGTTTAGGTGACATACCACACTCCTATAGACATTCAGTCTTGGAGGACAGGTCACTCTCCAGTGTGGCAGTGAATTACCTTAACCATAAAATTGTTGTACTTTCCATTCTTTAATTCCATGCCACATCGACCACCAGCCTTTCGGTAGCTTTGGTCAACCCTCTCAGCCTGCTGAGTACCAGTAGAAATGTGTTTTGCGGCATCTGTGTCAAAACCTTGGGGTTCTGTGCAGAACAGCATGCTGCGAAGAGCTGTTTCTCGTTGTCCAGCCTGGATTTATTCCCTGAGAATAGTCCAGCCTGTGGTCTGAGGGAGGCAGAACTTCTGAGATAAAGAATATCACTGAACTTTTTTAGCTTAAAATAAACAAAGAAATCTCATAAAGTGGGAGGGAGGGGGATATTCCAAGTTATTAAAGCTTATTTAAGTCATGGATTTTTGAAAATAATTATTTTTCAATAGAAGGTGTCTGCTCATCCTCAGCAGCACTGCTATTTGACCTATATATACACTTTTCTAACTGAAGTGCAATAGGGGAGAGAGAGCTGTCCCTCTGACAGACTGCCCCGTGCTATGGACATAACCATGCCTAGACACACACAATTAGTCTACGGCAGTGTCTCATAACGTCTTGCCCATCAATCCAAGATATGTGGGAGTTACACTAGCATCACATCCTCTGGAGAGCTTTAAATGACTACAGTAATAATAAGAAAATAACCATCAAGACAATGTGCTTTCCTGCCAAGATTGTGCTGGGCTTTGAGCAGGGCAGATTCTCTTTCTCGTTTCGGGGGTAGAAGGGGGCATGACTGCTTTGTAACCCACTGTTTCTTCTGTCTTGAAATGCAGACCTCCTATAATACACATTGCACTAGCCTTGCTTTGTGGTTCAATTCAGATTGTTTAACTCTGTTTCTCTCCCTGTTTTTAAGCTCAGAAGAACAGCCCACAGGGGACCTGGTTGAATTTCTGGGTATAGTTTGCATGTGGCATCTGGGACAAGTAGGCTTTCCAAGCCCAGCTGTTGCAGTGCAAGTGCAGTGTAGCAAGGACCCTACCAAGAGTCCCTTGTGTTGAACTGGGATCTTTTTCTCCCTGTAGAAAATGGAAAAGGGATTTCAGAGCATAATGAAACATCTGAGAGCTGAAAAAGCACAGCCATTAAAAGAACACCTTTTCCTGGACTGTGAATACTCTAAAACCTGATGAGTTTGAAATCCCTGCTTGGGACATGTTGTTTCTCTTTTCATACATTCCCTATCTGTACATCTTAAAGACTCTGTTTTGATTTTGTCACACATGAGTTATTTCCATGCTGAAAAAATTTTTAAGAGATTTGTTCAAGATTACGTAGTAAATAATTGATTTGTCCCTGATACTGTATTTTTCATTGAGCTGTGTTTTGGAGCACACAGAATAAACACTTCAAAAAAGCAGCAATCCTTTTAGCCTCGTGCAGATAACTAGAATGAATCTCGCTATTTTTTTCAATGGTATTTTTGCTATTTTCAAAACAACACAGTGTTACATTCCCATAATGATCAGTCTCCTGTAAGGCACTTCAGAAGTAAAAGTCAAAGGCAACAGAAACCAGTATTTCTTTGCAAAGACTAGGGATGCTAGATCCAGTTACTCTTACTGCCCACAGGCCTCTAATGTTACTTTTCACTCTTCTTTTTCCCTGGAGGTTCGGGTTGTGTTTTGTTGCTGCTGCCTACAAAGCTCCTGCTTGCTGTTTTTTTTCAGGGACTGTTCCACAGATCCTTCACTGGTGATGATACCCATTTAAAGAAACTGTGATGAGAAAGAAGCAAGAATTTGTTGTTTTCTAAAAAAAGGAATTTAACTTCTGTGTGTTTTTTTAAATAAAAACATTTTTCTATTTTAAACAGAGAAAGCAAAGTAGACCAAGTGGTATAATACATAGAGATATGCACTATCAGACTTCACATAATACTAAAATAAACCTGTCTTTGCTTTAATTAAAACTACTAAAGCAGTTAATATTTTAATCCAGAAGAATTATAGCTCTGAACGGAAAGAATGGAAGGGAATGGGCAAAAAAATCCATGATAAATTAAATCTCTTATCGTTAATTATTTAGTATGCCATAATATTTATGTGAAGCTTCTAATTTTTACATGTCTATATGTCACAGAGCTTGTCATGTATACCAGTGTACTGGGGGCTCAAGCACAGGCACAGTTCTCATCTTCCTGGTGTCTTTGCTTTCAGTTTCTGTGTTGCTGCATCCTTCTTCCAGAAGGACTCCCCTCCCTCACTGGTATGGAATACCGCTGAAGTTTCCTTGGAAACCTTAATTTTGACTTCAGAGGCTTGTTTGCTGCTTAAGATTTCTGTCGTTAAAATTGCATTTATTTTTCAAAGTGTAATTATTTATATGAACGTATTTCTTTTACATTGTTTGAATAGTTCACAGTGGACATTGTGGGAATCTAATTTAGAATAAGGATTTCATGCAGTTGGGAGTAACGATTAAAGCAAAACTACAGGAGTGACCTCTATACCTGTTTACCCTTGATAGTTTGCAGGGCTTCGTCTTGGTTGCTCAATATATTTTCATAATTCAGTGGAGAGACATGGACTGTCCAGAAGAATTCCTGTTATCCATAAGGGATGTGAATATTATCTTTGGAAATTATGACTGGTACCCTGTTGGGGAGTGAACAATAAAAATCTAGAGAATTTAGCGTGCAATCTATTTTATATTTGTTACAGTTTTCAGCAACTGTTTTGAAAATCAAGCAGGTTTATAGTTTATCAACCACAAGCCCTGAACAGAATATTTTTTACAGTCTCAAGAGATGAAGAAATGTGACTTGTGGTAATTTCTCAATGTAATACTGTGCATATTAGCAGCATGACCCATCTACAAGTCACTGGGAGTCATAGTAGCAAAATGACTGTGGCATTTTGGAAATGCGAGGATCAGACCTGAAGAGACACAAAATTCTGGTTTAAATTCAAAGGAGAACTAGTAAAAATTGTAATTATTTTAGATGCCATGGCTATTTATGAAAAAACAGTTTTATCTCTTCCACTTGAGAGAGGAAAGAAGCAAAAACTCAGCATCCATCAAAAATAAGACTGAATTCTTAAATATCAGCAGCTTGAAATTTATAAGAGGTTTCATGCATATCTCCCCTATCACCCTTCTAGGTTATATCCACCCATCTAGCAAAACCCAAGAATCAGAACAAATCTTAAAGGGAAAAAATCATGGGTGCAGGGAAAAGGGGAACACAGCTAAGAGGTGTGAGAGGTGAAAACCAGAGTTGCAAAGGTGTGTGTAAAGTTAATTCTGTGTGGGCAGTCAGATCCTGAGGGTGTGAGCCACATCAGGATCAAAGTGACTTTGCAAGCCTCTCTGCTGTGGGTTTGGTTGAGTGCTGAGCTGGAAGGCCATGTTACTGTCACAAATACATTCACTGAATGTATGCAAAAAATGCACTGCTCCTGCAATACATCAAAGCTGAGAATGAAAGATTCAGCCCATGTAATAACCACTATTGTCTAGTACCATGAGGCTAATGATACCTATACACATGTATAATAGGCTAATGTACTGCAGTGTTATCATCCTTTCCCTCTCCCTGTTTGGCATAACCTTGGAAAGAGCTACTGTGGGTGACCCTGGGACATCAGCATTCAAAGCAAAAGTCTCTGTCACTCTGGTTTGACAGAGATTCACAGAACTCCAGATTTTTTTAAGTTTCATGATAACTTCTGACATATCTTTTTCATCTCCGGCAACAATTTATTCCTTTCAGAGACGAGGTGTGTACATGCTCATTGGTACCACTTGCCGTGTTTTTTTCTGGTTGAACATATCCTGCAGCGTGGGATATTTCTGTGATCCCTCCATCTGCATAGTTGGCATTGTGTCTTGTTTGTGTCCCCTCCTGGGCTTTACGTGCATCCTCCCAGCTTGCAACCCGGCTGTGTGCATCCTTGGGGAATGTGTAAGTGCATGATCTGTGTTTGCTGTATTTCTAATGCTCCCTGACTGCTTCTCACTTTAACCTAATTTAAAGCAAATACCATGTGTCAACACCAAAGCAGTGACTTCTATTTCAAAAATCCATGAGGACAACATATAATCTCCAAATTCTGTTCTGGACTATAGATCGTGCTGTGAAAATCAGAGTGGTTATATGAAGTTTATTGAACAGTAAGTGGCTCAAAATCTCTAGTAATATCCACAGACTGTTATTGATATTAAGTGAAGTAGCAGACACGCTTTATTAACTTCTGCATAACAACAGTGCTCTGCGACAGTGTAATCTTTCAGTCTTACCTTCTGCTTTGTCATCACATGTTTACAAAATTTCCACTGACATTCTTCCCCTGAATCATATCATAAGCCACCAGCTGAAAGATTATTTCAGGAAAGGTGATTAGGAAAGAAGGATCTTGAACAGTTTATCCAAGCCATGGACATCATTGATAGGATTTATTTATATCAAAAATAAATGGTCTTTCTTTTCTGGAAGCCTTAGTACAATAGACTCAAAATGATTGTGCTGGTTTGGTTTAGTTAAGCAGGTGATATTTTTGAAAAGCATAATGGTAGAATGGATCCTATTCTGAATTTCACTGTAAGTGACCAAAAGACTGAAAAAATGAAATTAAATACTATTTTCTGATGGACTGAAACATATTTAAATTTCAGAGAATTTTATTCAACCTAGTGTACATTCTTTGCCCTCTACTTTGTAAGCATTGCATTTAGCTGAAAAATAAGTGAATTGTTGAATCAACAGCAATCTGAGGAGCTAGGCAATTACTCCCTCTCTTGTCCATGGCTTTGCATTCACTAGTCCATGTATGCTTAGTTGTAAGAAGTGATTAATTTGGAATTGCTTTAAAATCTTAGAGCAGATCTGCCTGGTGGGACAGACTCTGCACTACTCTGACAACTGATACCTACGCTGATAAGTGTTGCCAATATATGCAGCTGGGAGAAGTCTCATGCTTCCTGAGTTCCAAAATCTCCATGAGATTAATTTGCTGCTCATGGCTGCTGCAGGGGAGCATAAGTGACCTCACTGCCAGCATCTACAGATTGCTACAATATTGAGTTTGGTGGGATTTTTCTTTTTCAGAAAAACTGCAAAAAATTGAAAGGGTTACTGTAAGAAGAGTGCACATATAACAAACATTCCTTTTAAGTCCTACATATAAACTGTACAAGAGTGGCTACGTGAGATAGAAAGATTTCTGACTAATATTGTGGCATTTCAGACCTATCCCCACATAATACATCTAGATCTGGTTATTGAGCTTTCAAGAGGTTTTCAGCCTGTCATAGACAGAGAAGGCTGAGTTTGTTCTTAAATATTGAAGGGTCAGAGCTTGGGATTTGCTGTGGTTAAATTGTGGTATTTTCTTGAATTATATTAAATTCAGAAAACTAAATGAGGCTTTCTCAGCTATGTACCCATATCAGAATCGTGTATTTTTTTAAATTCCATTGCTTATATTAGAAGAATGTTTAATTAATATTACATATTCTTAGAGAATCCCCTGAGACAGCCACTATCAGGGACATCCCCTGAGCACACCCAGTGTGCACAGTGCCACAGGAAAGTAGACAAATCTGTTCAATCACTGTGATTTGTTAAGGGAGATTGAATAATTTTTCACAAAATGACTGACATATTTAAATATACGGGAAATCCAATGTAATTGGAGTCTTCTCACACAAGATTGCAAAGACAGTAAATAGAAAGGATTGTGTCACAGCAAGGAAAAATAATAGTCAAAGCTAAGACAGAAAATAACATTATCTTTGACAAAATGACCAGCACTTAATTGTTGGGCTCATAGGCTGCAGTGCTTCTGCCAACATCGTTTTGTAAAATAATTTTCATTCTCTGTTATCTATTTGCACTTGGTATGAAAGATGATACGGATGCAGCACAAAAAATGACGGAGAAAGAATCTACCTTCCAATCTCAAACATTTATCTGATTCAACACAGAAAGAAAAATTACAGTATTTATTTATTTACTACCCTAGCTCCATTGTTCAGCTTTATACCGATGTTACTACCTGGCATCAGCAATTTCCAGAGCTTCCTCATGTTCTCAGTGCTCCTCAGGACTCTGTGGGCAGGCAATTCCTTCTCCCTCCCCTTCTCCACTCTTGAAACCTGGGAAATGATAAGTTCTCACATTGTGTCCTGAAATCTATCAAATGCTGCTCAGTCAGAGGTCTGGCAGGATGAGGGAAGAAATGCAATTTAAAGACAAGAAGGAAAATCCTGGAAATATCCTCTCTCTGCATCACCGCAGTTATATCAGAAAAGGGCATAAGTATTTTGGGAGACACTTGGGTGGTATCTGCTCCATCCAGCTGTGCCTGTGTAGGATGCGCTGAGACCCTGGCAGTGATGGAAGCAGTATAAAAGCAAAAATAAACCCTGGAGTTTTCAGGGGAGGATGGAGAACTGTGCAGTCACCAGGACCCCTGAAAGGCTGAGGGTCACCAAGCTTATGGCCATGAGGACCTGTCCCAGCAAGTTGAGAGGATGTGTTGGAGTCCTCCATGGGTATTTTCCTACATCTGCTTCTTCTCAACTGCCTCATGGGTGTTTTGTGGTGATTCACTGAGAGGGCACTTACTACAACCCTCGGGAGTGTGGTAGTCCTTCACAGGGCAGGCTAAGCTGCTGGGTTTTAAGAAGCCACTAAACAGATTATTTTCTGAAACATATAAAGTGCATCCAGGGTCTGAGTTGTCACTGAAATGCTTATACACAGCACCTCCAAACATAGGTCCCATCCGAGGAACATGAAATCCCCCCAAGATGAAATTGATAGGGGAGTGACACACGGCAGATCACAGCTTGCACTAAGTAGGCAAGAACAGACTTGGATAGTCTCAGACCTTGTAATCCTGTCACCTCTAAGACTTTTCTGGAAACAAAGTGCTCTTTAGCTTCACCTGGAAATTGCATGTTTTGCTTCAGGTAAGTAGACTACTGTAAAACAAATCCAGCTTTGAAGAGATAGCGCTGCCTGCACAGAGTTTTTATAGGTTCTCAACTTTAAACAGTCATAGGAAGTATTCCCTAGGCTTTACCAGAGGTGAGCAGGTCTAAAATCATTCTCATTTGCATGATTCTATGTTTTCGAAACTCAGATGCTAAAAGGTCTTGGTGTTTCTTAAAAGCAAAGTGAGTATTTTTTGGAAAAACATGATTTTAGTGTTTTTGTAAGCTGAAATATTTGTGTAGCTGTCTTATAGCCAGGGTGGTGTGGCAAAATACTTACAAGGAAAGGTAATAATATTTATTAGACTATCTGACAGAATTATATAAAAATATAATAAAATAAGCAAGGCTTCAGACGCATGAGGTCTTCCTCAGGTCTGATATAGATGTCATAATCTTTAACTGATATTTAAATTACTTTGTGCTTAAGCTGATCATGTTAATATTTAGATGTTTCAAAGGAAAATATTCCCTGGTACTGGAGGACTAGAGGTGGATATTAGAAAAGGGAGAGGTGAAAAAGGCATTAGTTCTTCTAGGACAAAAAAAGAAAAGTAATAACCAGCCGTGAAATACCAAGGGTCTAGCTGGAAGAGAGAAAAATTGTCATGTATCATAAAGCCATCTTCCCCTCTGAGTCCGTAATTTCAAGTGTCCACTTGAGTTATGAATTTCAGTTCCCAGAATCTGCTTTTAAAGATATTTTTAAGACCTGTGGGGCCAAGGGCTGAGAAGTCTGAGATGGAGTAGCTATTCTGTGAAAACAGATTTTTCACTAATGACTGGGTATTTCTATCCTCTGTTGATTATCTGAAGCATCCTCGTTTCAGTGTAGAGCAGCTTTTTCTTGGGGAGGTATCCAGTGTGTTGGGTAGAAGGTAGCAAATCCAGGGCTGTAGGATGCCCAGACTTTGACGTTTCTGATACGGGAAGCAGTTGCTGAATGGGACTGCATTGGTCAAATCACACCTGAAGATCGTACAACTTTTTGCCTCCTTTATAAAAAGCTATATTTGATTTTTAACCCACCCTTACAGTTCAGTTACCTTTTGCTTTCTTTTGTCTTGGGGGCAGCTTTATTCTCCATGAGGTCTGTTTCATCCAAGGGTTCCTTCATGAAATCCAGAAGTGAAGTAGATAAAATTGTGAACAGTGGAGGTGTCACTTCAGATTACAGCTTTCAGCTCCACCTGTAAGGTTGCACAAGTTAGTATAAAATGGACATTGAAAATGTTTGAAGATGGAATTGAGGGACCTAGTTTGGCAGTGTCACATTTAAGGATAAATGCTGGAGAAAGAATGTATCATGGATTTTGGCAGTTTCTCAGCTGCAGTGATACAGGGACAGACCATCCACTGGCCTTGTCCCATTAAAGACTAGAGTGGAGACACCTCATGGGTGTCTCACTACTGTCTTACTTGCAACATTTACATTGTATTTTTTCTGCAATACATTTATTTCTTGCTTTTTCCAGTCACTCACTGTCTGCTGCATGAGCCGGTGGCAACTCAGGAGAGGCATTGCAAGTCCTACTTCTTCTGGGGATAACCCAAATTCAATGGTGTCCTAACCAAAATTTCTTCTAACTATAGAATCATAGGATCATTAAGGTTGGAAAAGACTTCTAATATCATCAAGTCCAACTGTCTATGATTCATTTAAAGAATGAAAGAGATCATAAATGAAAAATAAGACATGATATTACATTAAGTATCAATTGATGGAACCTCAGTAGGCCTGAGGTACACCATTTGAGGACAACTTAAACACATCATAATTGGGGAAGATTTATTATTGAACTTAACCTCTGACTGAAATGAGCCAACTCCTCCCAGTATACCATGCTCTGAAATTTAAATACAAATCAGATGCAATACTAAATATAGCTACTGGCATTATTGTTAGCATAAACAGAGCTAGTATTTATAAAACCAATATCCTTTCTCCTGTGGTGGGCTAACAACCTTTGCCTAATTACTAATATTTTCAGTTGAGGGAATTTTGATATGATGAATGGCCTATTATTTGATGAGACAATTTGTAGGTAATTTAAATTCAGCGTCAGTGTTCCACTTCAGTAATATGCTGTATTTTCACCTTTTTTTAAAATTTACTTTACTCAGTTGTATGGGTTTGCTTTAAATTATGTCAAAAGCAATAAAAATCCAGAAGCCATTCACACCCTTGGCTAGGGGTGTTGGCTAAAGCTGTGTTACTGGTCACAGACTGCATGGTATATATGGGAGCATCCAAGGGCAGTATTGCCAGAAATTCTCTATTTCAAAAGAAATTCCTTTTGCAAATCATTTATTTTACTCTGTAAAATGCTCTCTTCTGCCTTATACCCAGATCATTCTACCTCATTGAGTCCATATTTTTGTATAGTGTTCACTATTTATCTGGGGTTTTTACACATATATTTAAAAGTGTACAGGACTCATGTGGTTCATATGGGTCCAGTGAATGTGCTATGAACTTCTGTTTAATTTTGCTTTCCACCACTTGCAAGGGTTGTGATTTTTTTTTTTTCCTTAAGTGTGTGAATTTCGAGGAAATTTCTGGGGTCTTTCACAGTTTACCAAAAGACTTAAAATCAACTCATTTCAATGTAGTTCTCCTAGGAGACTGACTGAGGAGGATGTCATAGTGTGGTTATGTGTTGATGTTTTCTAAGAGTGTAAACAATGCTTTCATTTTTTTGATAATAAGGCAGTGGGGAAGGAATGGGTTGGCTAAACAAATGGTGTGTCACAGTCAGTAAAGAGTTGTTTATTCTCTGTATAGCCTAAGCCAGAAAAAGATGAGGTCATACACTAGTACAGATTTCCTTCATGCTTAAGCACTTGACTAGTGATACAGAGGCTGAAGAACTGCTGTAGGATGTGGATGTGAAAGTCCCCAGGGATTGCCATGTTAATAGTTGCGCTCAGTAGCCCAGGAGGAGGAACTTCAGATAAAAGTTGTGCTGTAAGGAAAAATAATGTCCCATGCAATGCTGGAACACTTAGATTCTATTTTATTGTAATGTAATCGTAGATCATGTTACACCTGTGGTTGCAAAAGTTTCCTGAAGAAAAGAACGACCGAGCATCATTGAAGACAGGCTGCTTTCAGATTTCATTTCAAGCGGCATCTAGGAGTAACCCAGTCCCAGGAGAGCAAGAAAAGCCCTAGGAGGACTTGATGGTTGAGCATTTAACCTCTCAGTTGGGAAGTTTTCTTTGCAGCGTGTAATACCATCTGGTTGCATGATTGTGCAGGGTTCAGTTTGTCCTGTCTAAGGCAGGAAAGATTTGGGGAAAGAGCCACCTTGAGGTATTGCAGTGGCATCAGTTGCCCCAAGGTCCAGGACCAGCTGCAGGGGAGAGACACACTGTGGAAGTGGGCCAGGGTAGGCAGGGAGATGAGGAGAAGCTTTGTTGAACCTGGCTGGAGGGAGCAGGCAGGACAAGGAGCTCTTTCTTCTCTGCTCAGCATCACCCTGGCCAGCTCTGGTCCTCATCCCAGCAATGGTGAAGGCCCAGCAGCAGTTTGTTATCCCCAGCACTCTACTTCCACAGACAAGTTTTGCATTGCATGTGCCTTGATCCTAAATGCTGTTTGAAATGAGCCTGATGAAAGGTGGGGTTTTATCTTTGAGGTGTGGGTATCTGCCAGCCCAGAGTCAGCTCCAGTTCACTCACTCATCAGAGCAATTACTTTATGGCCCCTTCTAGACTAATTGAACAATATCCACCCTTTCTAAACCTTAGACTACTTTCCATGGTAGAAGATGAATCATTGTCTTCTACTTTTAGGAGTAGGGCACAGTTGAATTTTTGATGTTGTATCCTCAAGAGGAATACACCTCACTTTGGGACCGCATGCCTTTCCTGGGTGCATTGGGTGGGTGCCTGGCTTGATGAAGGATTATGACTTGAGCCTCATTTTAGTTCCAAGGAATTTGCTCATAGATAAATACACTTATTTGGCTGGGGATTCATTACTGTCTATTTTTTAAAAATGTTTTTTCACAAGCAGATCACCTTCCTAGGAACACCTATGTTTTAATTCCTAACAGTGTAGCAGGCACACTGAGCAGTATAGTGCTGGTATGAATCAAATGCAATATATGAAGGTTTTATCACTTTCTGGAGTATTATTGCAGTGTGAGGGTCCATCCAACCTATTAGTGTATTGACAAGTGCAAGGCAGCAATCTTACTTCGACAGAGCCTGCAGCAAATTATTAACTTGTTCATGGTGCCCTCCCTGGGCTGCTTCTTACATTTTTCTCCACTCACTGAGCTCACTGGCACTGCCCACTGTGAGCAAAGGTGTCATGACTTAGTCCTTCAGTTAGAACAAGGGAAAAATGCAGGGATACCTACCAGGGCCAAGGGATGTGTGTATCATGGGCAACAGCAGTGGGACAGTTGGTGTCTGACCCTGCAGAAGAGGCATACATCTTGCCATAGCTGCTGTCCCTGTTCCCTATAAGTAGCTGGGGAGCACAAACATCCCTGCAAGAAGCAGATGATGGCAGGTGCTTGGAGCTGAAGGGTAGCCTGTGGTAGCACCGTGGCAGTGCTAATATGCTCTGGACACCATGCCACCAGGCACCACAACAGGGCCCTTGGCCATTGTCCTCCTCCCCCGTGGGTAAAGGTGGGTGGATTTAAGTCTGCAACCTTGCACTTCAACACCAGCGAGTCAGGAGACAGAATGGGGTTTTTTTTAGGACTGTCTAAGCAGCTGTTGCACCATTGTTTGCAGAAATGTGTTCCATTCACACATGTGCATACAGCCCCACAGCCTACAGTAGGGAGAACCATGGGGCAGAGTCAGTGCAAGAGAACGTTGTCAGGTGGTGACTCAGATGAAGTTATATCGCAAGATCCTTCTGAAAGTATTACTCTTGCCTTGTCTTTGCTCTGAGCTTTCCAGCCTCCTTGAAAAATAAATGGATGATAGTTTTATGTCCCCCTTCTGCTGTTTATGTTCCCCTTCTGCACTGCTATGTCAGGGAATAGGTGCTGGCTTCAGGAGTGCTGGTATTGACTCCAGAGATGTGCTTCCTTTGTTTCTCCATTGTCACAACATTAGCTTTTGTCTGAAACCTGCTTGTTCTGAGGTTTTAGGGTGCTAAATATTGATGTTGTCTGCACAGATATTTACACAGTTTCAAAGCCTCTGAGATCCTGACTCCCTGCTTTGGAAGGATAATCACTGCTTTGAACCTTGTACACAAACTAAGAAATCAAACAAAAGGGAAAGAGTCATGGCAATGAGTCACTAGACAGAAAGGTGGTTGGATCAAAGAGGACATCTCATCCTCTTCTTTCCTGCCTGCAACCTTACATAGATGCTCACTCTTAGATCTAGTCTGTGCCTATGTGTAATATATTCAAACCAACAAAATAGATGCTGTACATGGCAGAAGTGGGAAACAGGTAACAACAAAAGCCTTAGCTGTCAGATCTGTTTTGGGCAATAAAGAAAAACAAAGGAGTAAAATATACAGTAAATATAAAATAGTGGCTGTGCAATGTACGGTTTGTATTGTTCTTGGATTTTGGGAGGTCATCTTTCAATTCCAAAGAGGACTATCAAAGGCTGTCTGTAAAATCCTTTGAAAATATCATTTTTTTGAATTGAGAGTTATTTTTCCTAAGGTATTTTTTAAAAAAGATAGGCAGAGAATTATCCTGACTTCAGAATTATCAAACTAAGCTGATATATGCAAGCAAAACCCATGTAATTAAGAACCCAAAGTCTGTGACAGAGTGAATCCTTATTCCTATGGAAGTTTATGTTGAATTTTCCAGCATAGGATTTCATCCCAGGTGTTTTGAGTGCATTGTTTTGAGCATCATGTGTTGGTCTGGAGTAGCAGGGTCTATGGCACAGCTATGGGAGACACAAACAGATTTTCACTGCTATAGTTTCAACTTCTTTTGGAAAGGAGGATGAAGAAGTTTTAATACTTATGACTCAGGGAACTGTTGCAGGACCAGAGGCAAACATGAGGTATAGCCACCTGAGTATGAAGAAGAAAAAAAAATGGTAACTGCTAGTCCAAGGGGAATGTGAGGAGATGTAGCAGTAGACAATATATACTATACTATAGGTATAGACAAGCATCCATAGAATTAAAGGGAGTTCCAAGAATTGATTTCACCAGATAAAAGAGGAAAATGAAATTGAGGGCTTTAAGAAGATAAAAAATACTGTGGTTTAGTGCAAGAATTTTCACATTAAGGACCTACCTGTCAACGTAAGATGAGAATGGCTTAGACTGTAAGAATATAGGCATACTTTTTGTCCTGATAACATCATCTCCCTTCACAGACTACAAAAACATGGTGTTTCTGTAGTGCCAGCTATAATTCCCAATTAACCACACTCTGCATTAGCCCCATGACACACAAGGCTTTAACCCATTGCCCAAAGCAATCACTGCTTTCAAAGCACTGTTGGTTGTGAGCTTTCTGGACATGTACATCAGTCTCCTTCCTCCGATGTGTCAATGGCATCAGTGCAGCTGAATTCATCATGGACAGTGTTTGTCATTCTGTCAACTTTTGGGTTTAAAAATGGATGTGACATGGATTTTCATTGTTTGCCTTGCTGGATTTTCTGACTTTTGAGTCAAGATGTCTGTCTCAGGCTTCATCAGAGGCATTCTTAGGTCTAATATTAAACTGCAAGTTTGGAATACTCTCTGCTTTCTTCAACTCTAGTTCACAACAAATGTGTTTGATGGCAATTTTTTCAGAACAATGTATTTCTGATTGCATGAAAAGTGAAAGTCAATCATTTGCCTCAACTAACCTTTTAAATCATCTTGAGTTTCCTAATGTAGTGATTTTTCACTGATTGTGGTTTACATGTTGTCTCCCTTAAACAGTGCTTCTTGAATGGTTCTTATTTTAAAATAATCCACACTCATTTCAGTCACAGTTTTCGAAAGGTGAAGCCTTTTTTTCCCCCTGAAAACGGGGAGGTTGCTATTTTTTTTTATTTATTTGATTATATAGTGCCTGATATTCATGCTAGCTGGAATACCATCATTAATACTATCACTTTGTAAGCATTTGTTTATTAAATGAAACTTTTTTTTTTCTTTTCACAAAATGAGTGCCTTTCACTGCAAGTTTCTTAAGATTTGTTTAGGTTTCTGTGCTTCAGAAGTTGCATGCAATTCATTAATTCAACACACAGTGACCTGAAATTTTCTTTCCTATGTCACGTTCATACTGCAACATTAGCCACTTAACGTGGCATTTGGTACAATGTAAACGTAAGGCTATGCACTCATACAAACCCAAAGGATCATACCAGATGTTCTGGACCTTCCGGCAATTTATATTTTTAATATCACATATTTAATTGGTGCTTAAACATGAACACATAGAAATTATTATCTTGAATTATTTCTACTTAAAAAAAAAACAAACAAAAAAACCCAAATAAATCCATGGTCTATTAATCAGCCTCAGTATAAAGCAAAATACTGAATTGTTGGCTCAGATTTTTTGTGTAGAATCATAGAATCTTAGAATGTATTGGGTTGGAATGGACCTCTAAAGGTCATCTAGGCCAACCCCCCTGCAATAATCAGGGACATCTCTAACTCCTTGTCCTGTCACTACAAACCCTTGTGAATAGACCCTCCCCTGCTTTCTAGGCCCCTATCAGGTACTGGAAGGTCACTTTAAGGTCCCCCCAGAGCCTTCTCTTCTTCAAGCTCTACAACCCTGGCTCCCTCAGCCTGTCTTCATAGGAGACATGCTCCAGCCCTCTAATCATTTTTTGTGACCCTCCTTTGAACATGCTCCAACAGGTCCACATCCTTCTTGTGTTGGGGGCTCCAGAGATAGACACAGTACTCCAGGTGAGGTCTCATCAGGGCAGAGTAGAGGGGCAGGGTCACCTCTCTCGATCTGCCAGCCAAACTTCTTTTGATGCAGCCCAGAATTCAACTGGCCTTCTGGGCTGCCATTTCGCATTGGTGGCTCATGTCCAGCTTTTCATTTACTAGTACCCCCAAGTCTTTTTCCAAAGGACTGCTCTGCAGCATGTCCTCTCACAGCCTGTATTGATAATGCTGGCTGCCCCGGCCCAGGTGCAGGACCCTGCACTTGGCCTTGCTGAACCTCATGAGGTTCACCTGAGCCCACCTGTCTAGCCTGTCCAGATCCCTCTGGATGGCATCCCATCCCTCTGGTATATCAGCTGCACCACCCAGCTTAGTATCATTATCAAACTTGCTGAGGGTGCACTCAATGTCACTGTCTATGTCATTAATGAAGATACTAAACAACACTGGGCCCAGTATGGACCCCCGAGGGACACCACTTGTCACATTTTCCCATCTAGACATCGAGCAATTGACCACCACTACTCTCTGGGCGCCACCATCCAGCTGATTTCTTATCCACTGAACAGTCCACCCATCAAACCCATATTTCTCCAACTTAGAAAGGAAGATGCTGTGGGGAACGTTGTCAAAGGCCTTGACAAAGTCAAGAGAGGTGACGTCCACAGCTCTCCCCTTGTCCACTGATTCAGTTACTTCATTGTAGAAAGCCACCAGATTGGTCAGGCAGGACTTGCCCCCGGTAAAGCCATGCTGACTCTCTTGAATCACCTCCCTGTCCTTCATGTGCCTTAGCATATCTTCTAGGAGAATCTGTTCCATGATCGTCCCAGGCACAGAGGCGAGGCTGACAGGTTGGAGTTCCCAGGGTCCTCCTTTCTACCCTTTTTAAAAATGTGTGTGATGTTTCCTTTCTTCCAGCCACTAGGGACCTCACCTGCAAGCCATGACTTTTTGAATATTACAGACAGTGGCTTTGCAACTGCATCAGCCAATTCCTTCAGTACTCTGGGATTCATCTCATCAAGTCCCATGAACTTGTGTGTGTTAAAGTTCCTCAGGTATTCACAAACCTTGTCCTCATTGACTGTGGGAGGAACTTTGTCTCGCTGGTCCCTGTCTCACGGGCCATCCACTTGAGAGCTGTGAGAAGTTGCCATTGAAAACTGAGACAAAAAGTTGTTCAGGACCTCAGCCTTCTCATCTGTTGTTACTAACTAACCATTGCTCTTCCTCAGGGAGGGTATGCCTAATGTAGTGTAAATGTAGGTATGCCTAATGTAGTGTAATGTAGTGTATGACTAATAGTATCTTGTTTGTAGTTAATTTTGTGTATTTAATGATTTTTTTCCCCGTCATTTTTATGAATTCTCCATGCAGCTAGAGGAGAGAGACAGTTACTGTTTCTGTGGATAGAAAGAGGACATCCACCTGAGATGGCAGAGGTGCTGAGGAGAGAAGGAATACCCAAGGCCACATATATTCCCATTGGCCTGGCCTCCTGTGGAAGTATAGCTCAGGAAGTTGTGCATGTCTGCAGTTCTCCTAGTTCCTTTGAGCTCTGAATTTGACAGAGGGTTAAGAACTATTCAATCCAGACAAGTTTCCTAAAAGTAAACACCTGAGTGTCATTTTACCCTTTTTTTCCTAAACAAATTTGGTGCTGTTGATCGACAATTGTGTATCTCCAAATTAAGATACCAAACTGGTCAGTTACATGTGGCCTGTTCCTTACATTGTACCTACTTTCATATTGTTCAGTTCTGAGATTTTAAAAGCTTCAGTTTGGTTAGTATTTTTTAGTTAAAAGAACAGGCTTGTTAAATGAAACTGCATGCTGTGATTTCACCTAACAGCTTCATGCTTTAAAGAATTAATGCATGAAATATCTTAGATTTAGGGAAGATTGTGTCTTTAGGGTAAAGCTCAACTCTTGTGAATTGCATTTGATAACATCAAGACTTAGGCGGCTTGCTAAAACTTCTGCTTCGGAAGCTTTCTTGCAGGGAACAAGCAGACTTTGTCTGCTGAGACAGAATAAGTGATGAAAGATTTTTATTTTTACAGAGAGTAAGATCCTGTAAATTTCTTACATCAAGTTACTTTATGCTCATATCCTCTGAAGACATGACATTTTCTCTGAATCTATAGTACACATGCATGAATAAAAGGTAATAAATCTACAATGTTAAAATTGTCCAAAATCTTCCAGAATAAATGGGTTCTTCATTTACTGTCACAGCATGATTCCCCTAATTCTTCTTACCCTGCAATTGTGCATTATTATAGTCTCACACAAACCCACCTGCAGCATCGATCTGACCCACTGTGACAGATCCTATATTCTCATGGAAGCGTAGTTATTTGAATGTCCATTATCAGTTTGCAATCCAACAGAGCACGTAAGGTAACAATTGTAAGCACCCGAGAAGTCTCATTTAAGTCAATAACTTATTGGAGCATTTATATCTACACATGTGCTAAAGAGATAAGTGTGTCCTCTGTTGGAGGAGATCCTTCAGATGGTGGATGGTATGTAGAGATAGTCAACTCAACTTCAAATAGCTGTATCAGCAGGACATATTTATTCTCTTTACTGGCACTTGATTGTCTTTTAGTTTCTTTGTTGCTTAGCAAAACGATACTGAATATTATAGTATTTCATGCATTGGTGGATCATATGGTATTTTACTGTTGAATAGAGAGATAAGTTTTGTCATCTCTGCATTAATAGCATCACTATCATTGTTTTTATTGTTATGGCCCATTGTATTATTTCACAAATGAGAAATTAAAGGCCCAAGCAGATGGATTTGGGATTTATCCTCCCTAGTCAGGTATCTCAAATTAAGAGTTCCTCAGTCTGCAGTACTCACCATAGACTTCTTTTCTAATCAGTAAAGAGGAATAGGCACCTCTTGTAAGTGGTTCAGATCTTCCTAGAAGAGAGACACTGCAGATGTCTCTTCTCCTCTGCAGATTATAAAGAGATTGTGGAGTCACTGGTTCAAATTTGGACAGACAATTTTTTAGGGCAAATAATTCCCATTTTTGCTGATCTACTTATGGTCTCAAAAATGTCAGCAGCAAATGTTAAAAATTAGTCTCATTTTTTTCATCTTTTCAATCTCTGATTTGGTCCCCCCACTGGTCACAGAGTTTCAGGGTATTTCATTTCAGGATCCTGACTTGGTCATGTTTTCATAATTCAGATTAGACACAGATGTCCAATATGTTTCAGAGACAAGTACTTTAACTGCAGCCAAGTTTAGACGTATTTGTAAGCAGTTGAAGATAAATACTGGTGGAAAATCTTGCACTGTTTGGTGTACATCCACTCTAGATGACCACAGTTGGGAATACTGATATAAAATACCCGTGAATTTGTAATCCCTACTGAAAACTTATTTGTGCAAACTATTATTATGAGACGAGATTTGCTTCTCTGGTGCATCATTTTGCCCTTTTTTGTGTGTTTCCTCTCTGTTAAACTTCATTTTTCTGATGTGTAGAACTGGAAAGCAACCTTTAGTGCCTTCCTCATCCTCAGTAAAGGATACATTAATGTATCCAGTGGAGTTGCCAAGATAGGTTTTCCCACATAGCAAAGTGATGTTTAAGAAGCTGAGTTCAGGGTTATGGATTTCTCCTACTAGAATGTGTGACAACTGTTGTCCCCAAAAGCTGCTTTACATTATGACATAGACTTGCTATTTTTAAAACAGTTTATCCTAATAGTCTGCATCATATTTAGGGCTAGTCACTTGTACATTAGCATGGACTCTCATCATATCATTACCTATAGAGGCAACATCATCAGTGTGTCTCCTGTCAGGGCAGATTCCAATTCTCTCCCCTATTTGACCAGGCAGGGAGTGAACAAACAGCTGTGTGGGGCTCAGTTGCTGGTGAGGGTTAAATGATGATGCTGACCTGGCTTTGCTGATTTGTGCAGGGCTCCTTCTCTGTGTTCCAGCACAAAATGCTCCTACAAGAACTGAGACCACAGCCCAGCACTGCAGATTGCAGTGAAGGAAAAAGTATGTTGCTATGGGTCAGTGACTGGGTTTTACTTTTGGAAATCAATCCTGTCAAGAAGCTCCATGTTTTATTTCACTGCTGCACAATCATCAAAGCCTTAGACTAGAACAACACGTGTAATGACACCATAATACAATTGCGTCCTATAATGTAGTTGGTGGGAAGCGCGGCAATGCCTGGAGTGACGTTGTGATGAGGTCACTGGACCTTTTCTTGCCCCATACATCCATAATTGCTTCATTGCTGCTCTTGCTCCTGCACAGGTCAGTGGCCAGGCAACACTTCCCTCCACTTGTCCCACTTCTCAGGAAGACCTGAGCAAAGAGCACAGAGACCTTCTTCACTCTTAGAATCATATTATATCTGAAAGGAGCATTTCTCTATGATCCTGAAAGCAGGAAAGAGAAGAAGAAAAGAAGATAGGTGACATCCACTGATTTCCCTCTCCAGCTCCTAATGGAGTAAGGAAAAAGTGATGATAGAAGAAAGTAGTAAAACCAGAATTTCACTACCCAGCAGCAAAACTCCTGTGTTTCTTCCTAGGCTGAGCTCCGCCTCAGGTAAACTAAGATCTCAAGCCTTCTCTTAGGCTTGATTTATTTAATCGGAAGATGTAATCTCGAAGGTCGTAACCTTAGATTTTACTCGGCTTTTACGCTCTGTTGACAGGCTAGTGGCTGACCTCTAGTGGCAACAGAAGTAAATTGCTAATGGATCCCGTCAGGTTCATCTGGGAACCAAGCGGTTTGAAAATGTATAGTACTCATTATTGTTGAAAAATTAAAATCAATTAATGTAATGGAAAATATATTAAAAAAGGAATATGAGGCTGGGTCTGAATTCTATTGCCTTTACAAACAGTTTTGCTTGGAGGCAGAGGCTTGCAATAAAACTTTCAGAGTCAATTGCTGGTGAACGTCAATGGGTGCAAGTCAGTAAGAAATGTGGAAACTGCAAGAAGTACATTTCTCCACAATGGGCTCTCTGTATCCAGATGATTTGTGTGGTTCTGCTCAGGCTGGTTAGTTCCCAGGCCATTTCTAGTACATAGATCTGGTTTTCTTCTCTGTGGCTGAAATCACTGAACAGGGCTCAGAGACGAAAGCAAATGACTCATCCGTTACACTCAGCACCCCTCCGTGGCCCACATATACCTTCACACCAAGAAAGCCAAAGAAAGGAAAAAAGAAAGTCAGGGGAGACCACCCACCTCCTCTCTGTCAAAAGGCTTTTCTGGTCATTAAGATTTGTTCTATATTGGATTCACTCCAACTGACAGGGAGCAAGGCATCTTTTCTCAGGGAAGAGAAGGTGCAGAGGTACAGTGCATGGGGATAAAAATGGAAGTAGGAGCTGACCATTTTAATCAAATACTTCTGCATCAAGTGTGAGCTGACTGTACACTTTGGTGGAGGTCTTTGGGAATGCCTACATGCAATTTAGCTACTCACTTGGAATACCTCTCAGTGATACATTTCTAAAGGTGGCCTGTTACTTTCTGAGGAACCAGCCCTATAGCATACTTGAAACAGGCATTTGGGCTCACCTCAATATCAGAAAAATATATTCACTTCTGAAAGCAGGGAGTTGGTGAGGCAGCAGGGCCAGGAGAGGGCAAGCCCTGATGCTGGGCAGCAGCAGGCAGAGTGGCAGGCAGAACAGAGTGCAGTGTCACCGGCAGTAGAACTGCCCAGGTGGGCTTACACAGTGGCTGCCAGCCTGCCTCCACTTTCAGCAATCTTCTGTTGATCCCATTTGTGTGTGTTTGCCTCATCAGAGGTGTGCTGATCATATACTGAAATGGCAAGATCTTCAGAAATGCAAAAATGTGGGTGTGGGGCAAAAAAAAAAAAAAAAAAAAAAAGAGAGAGGCTAAAGTGTGGCATTGCTGTGGTGGGTCCTGAAAGGTTACATGGGCAAAGTCAAAGGCTGGAGAAGTCCATAGAGGAGAGAGGCAGTAAGGGCTACTTTGCACAGAGAAAGCACCTTGGCTCAGAAGCTCCTGAAGAACCATGCATTTGAGGCTGGAAAAGCCATAGGAGGAGGAGAGGTCTCAGTCCGTTTTGCTATTTCTGTGCTTTTCCTTCAGCCTCTGCTGCTGATTACTAGTGAAAACAGAAAACTGTGTTAGCTGGATGTGTTGTCTGATGATAGGTCTGATGTGTTGTTCTTAAGTGACCTCCCCAAAGCCAGGGCTTGATATTCTAAAAAGAGTCAATTGTCTATTATGGCCCTGCACCCATGTTGCTGTGGTGAAAAAGGAGCACCGGCAGGTTCAGCCTCACTGTGCTAAGGGCTGTACTAACTCAAAAGCTCTCACAGTTTGGCTTTGTTTGTTGCTAAGGTGTTTGCTATCTTTGAGTGCTCCCATCTAAAACTCTGACATAGATAGACCTATACACAGTTTTCAAAGAACTGCTGCTGTCATAGTTGTTGCTAGATTTCGGGTATCTTTGTAATTGTGAATATTTTATATCTCTGTCTCATATCTCTGAATTGTTACAAAGCAACCTGAATTGTTTCTAAGCCCTACTAGAGGAAGCCTCTTATAAATACTTAAGCAATTAAATGTTTACAGAAAGGGAAGCAATGAGGAGAACAGTAGCAGCTGTCAGATGCTGAGCTTGTGTTAAATATAGCCTGATAGTACTTGCTCATATAATTAATAGGTGACGTACTGTCTTATCTGATCTGGACTGTGGGAAGGATAGTGTCTGTGAACCAGCAAGTCTCTGCCATTGTAATTCTTTGGCTAAGCCATGGCCATGGAACACTCCACAGTAGGCAGCTTGTGGCTCTAACCCTTGCCAGTTGACAAGGGTCTTCCTGGGATTATCTACCCCCTACGCAACCCACTAGCATTTTGTGCTGTAGATACCCTCCTACTACCATCCAGGTTGTGGACAGCTGGGATATTAGCTTGCTATGTTGTAAACCCAGTGGTGATTTCCCCAATACCAGGGGACCGAAATTCTCTCCATCCACTTGGCACTTGGGAAGGGCCCAGGAAGAAGAACTTGTCAGCAGATCCTCCCCATCTCGTAATGGACTTCTTTCTGCTTCTGGGTAGCAAATGGAAAACATGATTCTGTACGAGTTCTTTGTATGCAAGTGTGTGTTTACTTATGTGTAATGTGGGATGCTGGGTGGTCCTTGTTTTGAGGAGAGAGCCCCTGGGGAGTCCAGGCCTCCAGGCTCAAGTAATCTGAGTAAGAGACTTGTGTATTTACCTTCTGAAAAACAGTCAAGCTTTCATAAGTGATTGTTCCACCACATAAAGAGTCTAAAAACAACTTTGCAAATACAATGGAGGTTGATTTGGGGTCATAATCGCATTGAAGGCAATCATGAGGCTTTAAATTAATAAGACATGTATTAAGCATAGCCTGAAAGCACTCCCACTTCAGTAATCCACTCAGTTTGAGCTTTTGAAGGATTCATGTAGTGTTTAAGTTCATAATATATTTCTTAAAAATAGTTCTTCTTTTAGTAGCAAATGTATGACAGCTGAATTTATTGTCAAACCTCCTAATTTAGGTCTGTACTTCTGCTTAAATTGGAGTGTCTGTATAGCATTAGAAAGGCTTCCCACAGCTCACCAGTTGGAAAGCCCAGACCCTGGCTTCCTTTCCAGTATCACTAGCAGTCATTTTGACAGAGACAGCAAAGGGCTTTTCCTCCTTCCCTTGGGTCCCAAAAGTCATCCTTGTTGTTTCAGATGTTCCATTTTTAAATGTTATCATAATGCATTAAGTGCTTGGGTTTTCTCTCTCAATTTTATTTTTCTCATGATTGTCCAAGGAAACAAAATTTGTCGCATCCCGCAGGATTAGTTCTGTATCAATAAACTGCAGTTTCTTCATCTCTCCTGCATTTTGAACTGCTCTGAGGGCATGAGCCACTCCAGGTCCTACAGGTTTCATAAGAATTAACACCTTGATGAAGGTCAAAGATCCAAATTAGTGTTTTCCACTAAGAAAAATCCTACCTTGTGAGATCAGTGGTGTGAGATCTGTTTGGCCTGCTGGCAGAAAACCTGCCGCAGCACCAGGGACCGTATAGTAGTTAAAGGCTGCAGAAAAGTGGTGAAGGTCCTCTGTGTTATTTATGAAGCCTTTTCAGGAGGGGAACACTGATGCTGCAAACACAAGAAGAATCTAAGGGTACTGTGGTAGGGGTTTGCACTGTATCTCATGGGGAGCTGGGAGCATCGTGGTGGGAATAACTAGTCCTGAGGTGTGCTGTCATCATCACTGCAGTGGAGATGTATAAAGCACACAGCACACAAATTCAAAGCAGACCAGATTTCATTAGTCCTTCTATTCATGAAACAGCTTGCTGAAAAATAAATAGATGGGATGAAGTTGGCAATGATACCAACATTGTTAAGTGGAAAGGATCTTCCAGATCACCCAAAGAGCAAAAAATTATTTGATTTGTTACATTTCCCTGCATTCTGCTAACAAGAACCGGGTGAAATACTCATGAAGGGCACATAAGCACACACATACATACCCCATAATCTAATTTAGAGGTTCTTTCAGCAGAAGCTGTTACATTTCCAAACTCACTTGTTAAAACTTTTCTTTTTTTTTCTCAATTCCAGAGAGTACAAAGAGGCTAAAAACCCTGTCTGGGATATAAAAGTTAAAATTGCATTATGAATCCGAACAAAATCACAAACTGTCCAGAGAAACCAGCAATATCTGCTGTGTTGACTAATCTGAAAAAGTCAGTGTATTTTTCAAGCTTTCTTTTGTCTTTTCATTGTATAAACAAGAAAACAAGACCCAAAACAAACTCCAAAGGAAGTTCATGAAACTATGTCATGTAAATCCAACAGAAAAATTTGTTACCACTTACAAAAGTTGAAGCTGTTGGTTTTTTACCAGCTACTGACAAGCCACTGACTGTTTTTGAGCTTGGGATTCTGGTGAAGTGGATCTTAATTTTTAATCATAGCTATAATTTGCTTAGGAAACATATGGGCTAAAATAAAAAAAATATTATTGCCAACTGTGTCCTGCAGAGCTAGTACTGTTTCTTGCTCTAAGACAAAATTCTTTGTAGTTACCATCATGAAAAAAAGTAATATTTGAAGTTGTGTTGCTGACCACCAAATATTGAACCTCTTTAAATGCTTGTTCACAGCATTAGATTAAACACAGAATATCTCAAATTGATATGGTGATATGTGCATTGTATTCTACCAGCTTCATCATGAGTTTGACAGGGGCTTGGTGAATTCAGCTCACGCTGAAGGAGCTGGAAGTGCCCAATGAAGTAATTGGTTTAACAGTGTGCTGCCCACAATTTTTGTCAGAATGAGCCTTTTGAAGGGTGTTGGGTCATTAAATTAGGTTTGTTAGAACACAAACTAGGAACAATGCCATTTGAGAGGGGTTTGAACAGAAGAGCATGAATAGATGCATCCCCTTATTCACTGCTCCTTGCATATGGATCCTTGCCTCCAGTTTTGCTTGGCTCAGCTGGTTTTGGTGACTTTCTCAGCTCTGTCAGCCCTGGAAGCCTTCGGACATTATTGTCTCCCAGGCCTGGCAGTGTCACTCCCCCTAGTTTCCTCTGGAGTTTCCTGGTGTCTCCAAGGACAGACTGTCACTCTTCTTTTCCTGCCTCTCCATACAGGTGATCCTTTTTTCACAGGATTACTTCTCATGCTCCCAGGTCACCAGCAGACACCTTCTTTTCTACTCAATCACACCTAATTATCATGCAAGAAGTGCACAATAAACTGTGAGCAGATAAAGCAGATGCTGTCCATCACAGGAAATGTCAGAAGTATTCCCAAAGGGTAGGACTTCTTTTCCTCCCTATTCCACTATCATTTTGTTGTTTATTAACTCCAGAAGACTGTAACGTTGTATGTAGGGAAGGACACCAGGCACAGTGGCTTCTCACTGCATGCTGTGAGGCATGAGTGCTGAGCCACAGTCAGTTCTGAAACCAGCACTGCCAACAAAATCTGTCCTTTGGCAGCAGCTTGGACAGCTGGTAGTGAGCAACAGCCCACCTCATATTTGGTACAAGAGTAGTTCCTCATGCTACAGTACTGTAATTACGATCCTTCTAGACTGAAAAATTTCCAAGAGAATATAAGCCCAAATTACTTTTTGCTTTTAAAGAAGAGAGAAGAGAGTGAACTCTCTAATTAGCAGTATTAGCAGACCCATTATCCCCAATTCAGCTCAACCCTGGCAGAGGAGGATCCTTCTTGGTTACTTTCACACTCAACCATCTGAAGGGAACTGCTCTGCTGCAGTAAACTGAATTTTCCTGCTTATCACATCTGAGGTCATTTGTATGTCAAGCATCTGGTTTTTTGCAGTGTGAAAAAGATCCCCTGTGTAGTGTAAATACCCCCTTCCCACTGGAAGCCCATTAGCAGCCTCATTTTTAGGGAAATAACACGTGGTTTGGGAAATAGGGATCAGGAAACGGGGATTTCATAGCTTGAATTCTACATGGATTACTCAAAAGAAATGCAGCTTTCACTGTTGCTCTGCCAGTTGTCTCAGGTCTCAAATTCCACCTGAAAACCAGCTCTCTCAGCTCCAACGTTATCTCTTAATAACTTTCTTCTAAAATAATACTGGAACAAGCTCTGGATTGCTTGTTAGAGGAATAAGTATACAGAGCAGTACTGATACCAGACGCAGTACTCCTCTTGTGTGTCATATATTTCTTCTTAAATACCTCATGCAAATACTTTTAATTTTCAATATTTCCTGGTTTGTTTGTTTTTTTTTAAAGTGTGTGTATGGTTTTAACATATATATGTATGTATATGTAATAGAATCTGTTTTTCCAACACTTTTACTGTGACTTTAACTTGCTAGGTGTTTTGCTTGGAAAATTCATAATAGACCCCTAGTAGCACTTTATAAATATTTTAAATCACAATTTATTCCCTTCATATTTACACCCATGAATTACTCATTACTTAGCACATCTTTCCGCCTTTAGGCAAACAGCAGTGGTTGCCACCCTGTTCTAAAATGAAAGCTGTCAAGATAAAGGTGGTTTTCATTAATGGATGACTACTGTGATATTGCACTGCAGGCACCAGCAGCTTGGTTTGAGGTGGCTTTTAACAAAGATTTCTCACATTTAGCAGAATTGCATGGGCTCAAGTGAAAGCAGATAAACCTCACCCTATCTGCAGATCAACTTTTTTTTTATCATAACTATCTAATATTTGCCTAATACCTTTCATCCCAAGCAATTTACAATTAATTCATCCTCACAGCTTTCTCCTTAAACAAGAGCACTGACAAAATAGTGCTGGAGAAGCTAGGTTGGTTGCCCAGCATTTGCCTCTAACATAAAGTACTGTCCTACTAATCATCACATACTTAATTCCATTTTCCAGTGTGAAGAAAAATCTTAATAGCAAATAACTTGTAGTCTGGTTCTGGACAGCAGACACCTTGTAAAGGCAATGGCAGGACACTGACTGTGGTATCAGACTGCAGGTTCTCTGCTCCCTTTGTACAGAAAGAAACTGAATAGAGGGCACTAGCTGAAACCTCTTCAGTTATGTCAAATTCATGACCTACTGTCACCTAGGTCGCAGAGAAAAGATGATGAATGTGGCAAAAGATGAGCAGAGGAGCTGTGGGTTCACCTTATTTTGGGCAAATAGTTATAGCTCACTCTTCTGTCTTCACTGCCAGGCAGGTTTGAGGATATGGGGTGTAGAGCTGGGACAGGCTGGACTGTTCTTCCCTGAAGGCTGTTTGGAGAATTCAGGTAGTGAACAGCAACTCTTTCTCTCCCTTTTTTTCTCCACCAGCATGTAAAACACTTTTGTTTACTTGTGTGACTCATTACAACATGTGAAATAAAAGGTGCCCGTGTTATGTCTAGTTCTAGGTGAAATCAGGTCTCAAACATGTATCTTTTAATTTGGTTGCAGAGAGAAGTCTTATCCTTTGTGCAAAGAGCCTCATCAATACCTTCCACTCTCTCCTGCATCCATGTGACTCAGGAATTTTGGAGGGATACACAGAAAGGCTTGGTGCATATTCTTGTCTCCCTAATCCTAAGGTGTTTGCAAAGAAAATAGGTGGAGTTTTAACCAATATTGGCCTTTCTGCAGTGGGAAACTTTCCCTGACTCCTCTAGGAGCCTCCTCCTTCACCTTCAGCATCATTGCACCTAATCTGTGCTACTGCCCACATGTTGAAATGCCATGGACTAGAACTCAAATGGCCTGAGATCTTTGTTTAGGTTTAACTGAGACAAGAAAAAGCTTTTTAAGCACTCCTCAGAGCAAATGAACCTTTTACCTGCATGTTATCACAGTAGTGTCATGTAATATCAGTGTTCATACACTTTCAGAAAACCTCAGGATATTTATTTAAAAGAAAGATCTTGGAGATGCTCTCAGGCTACTTTCTGTGCTGAAGAAGGTAAAAATAAATAAATAAATATATAAAAAGGAGATTTTCATATAACCACCTGACTTGAGGGCCCAGAAATGTAACAGAAACACCAACTGCATGTGATGGGCCTGTCAGACTGTGCCACTATGGATGAGAAATAAACTCCACAGAGACAGCAAAGCAATACAGGAGAGTCTCCAAGGCAGAGCTGCCTCCTGCACTCTCCTGAGGCCTCTGACATTCGTTAGAAGTGTGAAGAGCTATCCAACTATTCTAGTTAAGAGCACAGGGTCTTTGGAGACCTTTTCCTGCAACTGAAGTGCTATGGAAATCACTTGAATTACAGTTTGCCAGCAGACACCACTCTGATTTAGTATTTCTGCACTTGTACGATACATGCACAGTTAATTAAATGTGCCTGCAGTACAGGCATATTTGTGTTGGTATAAAACACTACAGATCATACTTCTGTCTGTACTTTATGCGCCCTTAAAATAATTTGACCCTTTCACACTCATTCACCCCTCACCTCACTCCCCACATACCACTTCTCAATCCTGTTAATAGTTTCAGATGTCTTAAAAAAAAATGAATGGGATTTAAAAGTGTACAAAATGAGAAACTCTCCTACTTCAATAACCCATGTACTAAATATATGATTAAAAAGCTTTCATTGAAGTAGTCCCTTACAGGTCTTAACTACAGGATGATTCATACAGAGGTGAAATTAATAGGATATTTCTGGTTAATCCTGCAGTTCAATTTTCACATGCCAGAGATGGGCAAGTGAATTTATCTTCAAAGGTCGTAATTAAGAAAAAGAGCAATGGCAATGGTACAGGTAATTATGCTTCTCTGTAACATCAGAACCTTGCTTTTTAAAAGCTGTGGATTTAGAAACATGATCCTATAAATAGAGACTTTTTGTAAAACAAAGTAACCTCTTTGTTCCCCAATATCCAGTCAAGTACCCAAAATCTTAATAGACCATGGCCTGGAAGCACTGAATGGTCCCAGTGGCTCCTCATAAATTTGACTGTGACAGAACACGTGAAGGGTCACATTTCAAACCCATCATTTAAGTTCCACTTTGTATTTCATTGCCTAATTTGAAGTTACCTGATTGCTTCACATCCTGGCCATGGGCTTTGGGACTCTCAGGGCTTTTTTCTGTGACTCTCATGGGCTCTGGGACTCTCAGGGACTCTCAGGGTTTCCAACTCTGCCGTGAGTTGCTGAAATCAAGCAAAATTGTAGGAGGACTTCCCACTTGTTTTTAAATAGTAGTGACTGGGTGCTTTATGGCTAACTAAGTGTCGCTCGTGGCAAAACTTCCAAGACTGTTGGTATTCAGATTTGTGTGAAGCCTGGTAGTTACTTTTAAACAGACAGCTCCAAGGGGCATTGTATGTCCTCTTGATGGAGGTGGAACAGCCTTGCAGAAACATGGGGTCAGTCTAATCGTGCAGTGTCAGATGTCCCAGCCAGGCCAGGTGCAAGATAGCCCAGTCTACACAGCCACATTCTCCTCTTGTGAAGTTTGTCCCCTCCACTCATGGGGCCATTAGGAGATATTGTAAGCACAGGCTGTTGGAAAGGATCTGCAAGGGAGATCTGCCCTTGACTGAGTTATGGGCCTTCAGGGGTGTCTGGGTGGTACATGCTCACCCTTCCCCTCTCCTCCTGACTGGACACACAGCTGTGGTGCAGCAGCAGAATGTGTCTTCTAAACTACAGAATATTTTTTCCTGGACATCTACAATCAATCCAACTTCATATTATCTGTGGGACATGTGCAGCCTTCAAGCCACGCATAGTTTTTGTTTGCCACATAAAGACTAGATGGGACATGAATCTTCCATTGGCATCATTGGAAGGCATTGCTTGTGCGTAGTTTGGTGTAGCCAATGAAAAAAACCATTTCATTCTGCTTCTTTACTGTGGTTTCCTGAGTACTGTTGGAAAAGGTTGATGATATACATCATAATTTCATTACAAATCATGAGCCTGCTTGCCTACTGAATCTTAAAATTTTGAAAAATATACTTTTTTCCCAAATAAGAGATATTTTAGTTCGTGCTAATGCTGTCTGTGCCTGACAATGTCCTAACAAGTTAACTCACTGTTGTGACCAAGGCACCATCAAAGTGAATTTCAGAGAGGCTTTTAAGTGTTGTTCTGACATAGAAGAGTAATGATGCTCCACTTAGGAGTGTTAACAGGGAGTGGAATTAAAAAAGAAGAATCATAAAATTGGTGGTACAAAATGCTTTCTAGAATAAACCAGAGTGGTCTTTCAGGTACAAAAATGGTTTTTTTAGAATATCATTTCCTTTATCAAGTTTACCTGACACTTTAGTAGCAACATCAGTGTCCAATCCTAAAAGAGGTGTTACCTGCAGGTCACCGTATTATATCATGTCAAAATGGATGTTGCAATCATGGGTCAACCCTTGTGGCAACTTGCCCACTGACAAAGAAGACAAGGAACAGATTAATGACCTTATTACAACTTTTTTAATTTCAGTCCAACGAACCAGTGCTAGTCTAGGAAATTGGGATATTATTGCCCGTGCCTCTGAACGTATTCATTAGCTTCATAAAATAAGAATTCTACCCACAAATCACCTCTGGCACATTAAAGTATTTTCCATTCAGCAGTCTTTGATTTAAGAGTACCTATTACATCTGTATAAAAGTAGCAAATACCATGATGTAACGTGCTGACTTGGCCTAACACAATTCCTGCCCACAAAAGCCACTTGCTCAGAGAAGACTCCTAGATGCCAGGGCATGTGGCAAGAGCACTGGGGTGCTGCAGTCATATGAGGAATTTCATATTTGGCTACCCAGGCTGTGTTTGCTCCCTGATTTTCATCTTCTAGGTAATCAGACTGGTATCTTTCACATCTGAAAATCCAGAAATAAATACATGTCTAGAGCATAAATGGTGTTATGATACCATCATTTGTATTACAACTGTCTGAGCAACTAAGTAATGGTCCTTATTCTAAGCCTGGCACTGGAAACTGGGGTTCTTAATTTATTATTCCCCTTTCACAGAATCATAGAATAGCCCAGGTTGGAAAGAACCCTGAAAGGTCATCTGGTCCAACCTTCTGTAAGAAAGGAAGCCTAGATGAGATTATCTAGAACTCTGTACAGTCACATCTTGAAAACCTCCAACAATGGGGACTCTACCACATCCCTGGGGAGGTTGTTCCAGTGATTGATTGATCTTACTGTAAAAAATTTCCTCTTTATGTAAAGATGAAAGTTCTTCTGGTGCAGCTTGTACCCATTGCCTCTTGCCTTCTCTGTGTGGCTCTTGCTGAAGAGAGAGTCTTGGTTCTCTTTCTAGGAGCCCTTTAAGTACTCGAATACTGTGATGAGGTCCCCTTGAGCCTTCTCCAGGGAGAAAAGACCTAAATCCTTCAGTATGTCCTCACAGGGCAGGTTCTCCAGCCCTTTGATCAGCTTCATGGCTCTCCTGTGGACTGACTCCAGTCTGTGCATGCCTTTTTTTACATTGTGGGGATCAGAACTGGAGACAGTGCTCCATCTCTCACCTTTATACACTCATATTTCTCTTTTACATGAAGTTCAACTCCACTTCCTCTTCTTCCCTTTCTGTCTTTCCTAAAGAGTTTGCAGCCATCCATTCAGGTCTTCTAGTCATGTGAATTTTCCCAACAAGTTTCTGTAACTCCTATGATATCATAACTCTCAGACTGAGCACAGAGTTCGACTTCCTCCTGTTTGTTGCCCCAGACTACATGTATGCTTGCCTTTGGAAAGGGTTGGGTAGCATTCCTCATTACTCTGGTAGGTGCACTCATCTACCCTGTTGCTTATGGATATACAAATGTTGCAGCTGTGGACCCTACCCTCCAAATTCATCACTTTAAAGCACAATTCACTAAGTAAACCAATCTGGTACCAAAGGTTCTCCTCCCTCTTCTGGAGAGGTGTATCTCTTCTCTCTCCAACAATTCTATTCATCAAAGAACATCCCATGATGATAAAAACCAAAGACCTGGCTACTGTACCAGCCCCAAACACAGGTATTTATCTGTGTGATGCATCCACTTCTGCCTGCACCCCTATCCCTGACTGTCAACACAGAGGAGAATATCACTTGAGCCTCTGTCCCTTTCATTTGGGCCCCCAGGGCTCTGAAGTCCTGCTTGATGTCGCCCATTTTTTGCTGAACTGTATCATTGGTGCTGATATGGAAAAGAAGCAGGGGATAGTGATATGCTTTTAACCAGCTGTGGCAGTCTCCCTGTGACATCCCAGATCTTGGCTCCTGGCAAGCAGTGAGCTTTCCTTCACTATGTGTCAGGCCAGCAGGTGAGAGCCTTAGTGCCTCTCAGTAGAGAGTTGCGGACTTACCAGCACTCACTGCTTCCTTTTGCACCTTTTAGTATGTGGTGCTAGTGCAGTTTCTCCCTGTGAATCTTGAATCTTGCCCATTTGTTTCATCCACTGCCAGACACTTAAGAGGTGTTTGCAACCCTGCTCATGGTGCTCCTCAGGGCTGGCACTTCCTAGGGACAGTGGCTTCACTGTTCCACTTGGGACTTTGCCATTCTAACCCTGTGGAAATCACTTCTGCATGCTCTGATTAAGTGGCCTTATGTTTTATTGCTCATCAGTAGCTTTTATTGTAATGAAGAGAAGCTACTCACTTGAATACTATTACTACCAGTCAGCTAAATTCAAATGGGAAGGAGAAAAAAACCCTGTAAATGGATCAAATGAACAAAATATTTGACACTTTATGAAGTAGAAAGTTAAAACATTTGTTCTATAAAGGCACTGTCAGTTTCTAAGCACCTACCTCCTCTATTTAACCTCTGTGGGTTTCAACAGAATTTTGTCTTTGTATACTTTTAGGAGCTTTCATTTAGTGAAATAAATGCAATTAAATTTCTGTCCCTGCAAAATATTACGGGCCAACTGGTTTAGATTATTTCAGTTCATATAAATATAATCATAGCTAAAACACTTCATAAAACTTACTTATCTGGGTCACAACATTTACTACTCCTAATTGTAAAATTAGCTTATTATAAAATAACTGAATTCTGATGAAAATTATCTACTAAAGACACTGTTTTTAGTATAGACGAGACGAGGAAAATTTTTAACAGGTCACAATGGACGTCATGCTTATTCTACCTGGTAATGCCATTTATAATAGACAACTGTTTGCTTGTAGGTTTCTCTCCCCAGGTGTTTTTGACTTGCAGTTTTACTTCCAGGCACCTCATAACTGACAATATTTATTAAAACAAAACTTAGGTTGTTCAAAATGGTTAAGATGTTTTGGGAGGAAAACATCATTTAACCAGCAGAATTCTACAAGTTAAGCTTCTTTTTGGAGAGTTAGAAGACAGAGTGCCCAATGCATGTGGAAAAATTAAGGTTTCCATGAAACATGTTTCCTGACTGTTGAAACTCTGGCCTACACAACATTTTTAATCAGATTTTTATTTTGCTGTAGTTTTTTTTCTGTGTGACGTCTAAAATAACCACAAAACAAATGTAGGCAGGAGCCAGCACAGAGCAGCACAGTGCACATTGTGCTTTACTTACAAAGGAGTTTGTGAAAGTTAACTGGGAAAAGCAGGCTCTTGTATGCTATACAGAAATAAATATATGACATTTCTAAAAGGTCCATACCACCAGTAAGTAAATGTCCAGTAGGAAAATTCAAACGGGTCAAAGAAGTTGAAAATCTCTAATGGTAATGCAGCTCTCATTTGCACTTATCCTCACTGTAGGAGATACACCAGCGTGGGGGGAAGGGGCAGGAATATGCACCCACTGTGCAATCTCTTGCTGTTCTAGGCCTGGGGAGTAATGAACATCGTGTTTTACACATCGTTTTCTAAAAGATGCAGGAGTGACTCTGTGAGAATTAGGCACTTTCTTGCATGTGAGTGACAAGGGCACTCTTTCCTCTTTCCCTGTTCACTGATGAACAGCAGCTCAACTCCAGGAGAACAGATAGTTGAACTTCCAAGGTCTGACATCCTCCAGGCGTGTGGGAGAAGGAAGCTCAGATGATGCCCCACTCAGCCAGGCTAACCGAAGCTATTCAATAAAACATGGGCAATTTTTCTCTTGAACAGCATGTTGTCCAAGAGGATGAACATTATCTGAACACAGCAAATGGCTAATCTGAACAACTTAAGACTCCTTCCTGCCTGTCTCCAAAGCACAGTGCAGCTTTGGTGCCTGACACCACCTTTCTCCTCCAATTAAAGCACTGCTCAGCATTCATGAGAGGGTCTGCTCAGCTACTTCCATCCTTCATACTCTGAAATGGAGACATCTGTTGGTTTGAAACTCCTTCAGGGATGCGATGGTGATTAAGAATAAGTAGTGTGAGTTGCATTTGAATGTGAAATGAAATGGGAGTTAAGTTCTTAAGCAGCTTTGAGGATCTGTGCCTGAGCTGGTAAAATGCACTTAATTAGTGGCTAACTGGAGGCTCTCTAAGGCTCTTCCATCCTTGACATTTCAGTAGGACATCTCCCCTCCCTAGCCCATATTGCATGCTATGATGTCATGTTATGCCGTGGAAGGAGGTAGACGCATTTACTAGCTCTTTGATCTAGCATAATTCCATGTAAACTGTAGTACCATACGTTATTGTGGCTTGACATGGAGGAGCAGGACTGAATGCTACCAGACCTTATGAACTGACAATTGTTAGGGCATTGCATAACCTCTCCTAGTCTCGTGAGCTGTGGCATCCAGTATGGATTGCTAAAGCTGATGGAAATTCTTTAACACCATTGGAATATCATTATCACTTTCATCAAGGATTATATCCTTTTGAGTGTCCAAATAAGACACTCCAAGCCAGTGCTAAAGCAAATTAGAAGCAGCCCATCCAGGAAAGAGGCATTTGTTGATGATATAATGCTGTAAGTGTCAATAGATGTCATTCATTGTAATAAGGCATGTGGCTCTAATTTGGCACTTCTTGCCATTAGCAGGAACTTCTTGCAGAGCAGATGTCATTTCTAATCCTTTATTTCATGGCTTCCTGTGTCCTGTTAAAACTGGCATGCCAGTTCAGAAGCAGGCATGGTGCCATTAGAGCAGATGGTCATGGGCACAAGTCATGTTACAAAACCAGTGTCTCTAGAAATGTGGATGTTGGGTCTGAAATATTACCTAGGAACATCAAAATCTTCCTACCCAGGATAATTTCCCCCTAAGTAAGTTGATACGTGCTAGTAGAAAAGGGGTGTTATCTCTATCTTCATCCTTGTTGTTATAACTTTTGGGCAACCACTGGTGATCCCAGGCAGCTGGGGGCATTGTAATGTAGATTTGTCCTTGGCAAAAATGCTATCAATGCTTGGCGTTACTTTGACAGCTCTACAGTGCCTAGAAATTGTTGTAGTGTAGAGGACTACTCTGCTGGGCAACAAGGGGGAGAAGGGTTCTTTGGACCTGTATTCATTCATCTGCTCTGTAAGATGGTGTATGGCTGTGCCAGACAAAACTGTGCTGTTTTACTTCATGTGCCTTTTGCTTAGTGTAGGGAGTAGCAGTTTTCTTACGGCACTCATCCTAAGTCAAACTTGACTTGCATTGAAGACAACACCTCTGTTGCCCTCACTGGGATCAAAGATTGTATTTGTTACAAATTCAGCCTTCAGTAACAGATTTTAAAAAAATCTGTTTCTTGAATACAGCTACTTATTTTCTCTCCCAAAATGAACCTCTGAGAGGCATTTAAATGTTTAACTGATATGTAATATGTTCTTGTTTCAGCAAGCAGAGCTTTCAAAAGCACTATGAGTACTCGCTTGCCTTCAGGTGTACCTTGGGTGGTAAGAACTAGCCCTTCCTACGACTAATTGATAGGCTTCAGTAATTATACAGTAAGATCAGGTTACTCTGATCTGATGTATTAAAAATCCTAACCCATATGTCTAGGAGAATCTTAGAGCAGGTGTTTCACTCTTCTCAATTAGAGATGCAAATATTTCCCCAGTATGTAGTCTGACTGCTTCAGCTCCTCAGTGTACCACATGAGACACTTCAGCAGAGTATTCATGATGTGGAATATTTCTTTTCACTGTGATCAGAGTCATACACCAAATGAGGAAAGTTTGCAGGGGAGATTTGGTCACGAATGACCTTTGACAATTCAGCTCCAAGTAGTGCCAAGAGGTGTCCCTTTCAGAAGGCGGATATGCAGTGATGCCTCAGGCCCATTTTAAAGTGTCTGCATAGTCCAGGTATCTTTGGTAAGATTCCAATAACCTTATGTTATCCTTTCTGACAAGCATTATGATTGGTCAGCAAAAGACTCTGCTGCCTTCACTCGCTACCTTCTGGGGCTTTAATGAGCCAGCTTTACAAATGAGCTCAGCTAGCCAAGCAGCTGTGCAATCTGCCAGTGGTAGGCAAAGCTACCACCAACATACAGCGAAATTTTATTACATAATCAAATGCTCATCTTGCTTGGCAGAGGTGTAACATTTCACAAGAGCCCAAATAAAATGTGTTATGCGATTCCAAAGTGTGGCATAGTCAGCAAGTCGTCTGCAACTCCCACTAACACAGGGAAATTTTAAGGAGGTGCATCAGAAGGCTTATATTTCTGTATATTATGTGTGAAGGACACTAAAGATGAATCTGTGCCATGAAACTTAATCTAGATTTCAAAAACTGGGAGTTCTCAAAACCATTAAAACATATAAAGGAAGGAACTTTGACTCCACTTGGCATTGGCAAAACATCTCCACTTCTCTTAAATCCATTTTGTTGCAGGTGAGGCTATGCTGAATGACCTCCTTTGCTCGGTGGATGCTGCTTGCCTGCAAGTCCAGCTGCACTAGTGAGCAGAGAGGATCCTGGAAGCCGGGCTAAGCCTGGTCTTCTTATCCCCCACCCTGTTTTTCACACTGTAGCTGTGGTTTAGGCTGCTCTAACACTCAAGAAAAGCCTCTATAGTTATCCTGAGTGGTGTCAGGATAAGCCAGCATACACCAGTATGTATAGATACAGCCTGATAGACCAAGCCTCAACTAAAGGCCACGTCTGCAAGTGCATCCTGTGGTGAGTAGGGTTGCCAGTGCTGCCCTGGCAGTGCAACAGCTAGCCAAGTTCAGAAAGCACATCCTGAAGAGGTGATGCTTCCCTCCACTCTGCCAGAAACACCACCTCTGTGTTTTGCTTGCCTACATCAGCTGGAATTGCAGGATCCAGCCTCTGGCTGTGGAAACAGTCACAGGCAGCTGGAGATGAACAAGGACCCTGCCAGTGCATCTGCACAGAGGTGCCTTTGCAGCTCTTCTGGAGATGGCTGACTTTGCAGGGTTTCCATCCTGCAGGTGCCCCAACAGATATCTGCATGGACACATCTGAGAGGCCAAAACTGTCTGACAGCAGGTGTCATAGGACAAAGGTTCTTGGTTTTAAGACTAAAGGGCATGGGGGAAGGATGGACATGCATCAATCTCTTGCAGATATAAGTGGAAGTGTACAAAAGCCATGACTGATCACATAGCTGTCATTAATCATCAGTGATAGCACCAAACTCCCTCCCTAGCACTGAAGGGCTATCGCAGAGGTAGTCATCTGCAGCAAAAAGACCCAAAGTCATCTAAATCTCAGAGAACTGGCTCCAGTGCTGACAGGAGCTGCAGATTTGGCTCCTTATTTTGGTGGAAGCAATTAAGCTCAAAATTCAAAATTCAGTTTTGAATGCTAAGATTTCTGAAAAAACAGATTTTATAAAGGCATATGGGCATGCACAAACCTCCAGTGAAATAAATACATTACCTATGGCAGTGATTTTAAGTTTCATCTTGTGCTTTGTATTTGTGCTTGGAAATTTGGGCACAGAAGTGTAGCCCAGTAAAACCCAGGGGAATAATATATCCCCATGTTTTGCAGGTGAAAAAGAAGTCATTCTAATCTCATTCATCATCAGGTTTTCTTGCTCGCTTTGTCTGTCTGTCCCTGCTATTCCCTTGCTGTGTGAGTTTGGAAAGCAGCTCAACTCCTTCCTTATTTGTAAAGCTCATTGAGTTCTGTGACTGGAAGTGCTTTGGAGATGCTAAGTGGGATCGCTGCTGCATCAACTAGATATACCTTTGTTGTCATTAAACTTGGTGTCAAGTAGTGTCTGAGAATCTTTAAGATGGAAAAGTCTTGCTATTACCCTAGGTAAATGATTGTGCTTCAGTGAACATTCATGATGCCAGAACGATCCCCATGTCTCAGGTGTGATTACAGCTGCAGTGGGGAGCTAACAGTTCCAAGTCTGCTGCCAGCACAGCGAATGCTTGACCTGCTGTGAAGAGCTGGAGACTCACTCTGTTTCGACAGGCTTCACATAGCAGCCCATGAGACAGGGAACTGCACAAGCAGCTGCACTTGTGCTTTAATACTCTTTTGGGGTCTGTTTCTCAGCAATGAAGAGACCCGTAGGCATTGTCAGAGAAGCTGTTTTTCTAGAAAGGATGCAAGTTCAGCTCTGGGACCCCCTGCATAAGAAAGACATGGAACTGCTCTAGCAGGCCCAGAGAAAGACTACGAAGATGATGCTCAGGGGGCTGAAGCACCTTCCCTGTGATCGTAGGCTGAGAAAGTTGAAGTTATTTAGCCTGGAGAAGAGAAGGCTCTGGGGAAAGCTTACAGAAGCCTTCCTGTACTTAAAGGGGACCTACAGGAAAGATGAGGAGGGACTCTTTTTTTTTTTTATCAGGGAGTGTAGTAATAGGATGAGGGGTAATGGTTTTAAACTGAAAGAGGGTAGATTTAGATTAGATATTAGGAAGAAATTCTTTACTCTGAGGGTGGTGAGGCTCTGGGACAGGTTGCTAGAGATGTTGTAGATGCTGCCCACCTGGAAGTGTCCAAGGCCAGGCTGGATGGGAATTTGAGCAACATGATCTAGCAGAAGATGTCCCTGCCTGTGGCAGGGGCATTGGAACTAGATAATCTCTAAGGTAGATAATCTCTAAGGTTACTTCTAACTCAAACCATTATATGATTCTAAATTCACCAACAGAAGGAAACTTTATTACCCTTGAGTGCAGGCAGGGAAATCTGTGGCTGTGGGGCTCCAAAACACAGCTTTTCCTATCACTGTCTCCTCTCAGATCAAAAGCTGCCGTACAACATGGCTTAATTAATTTCTTATCAAATGCAGAATTCCCACCCATGCTCCTGCTGGTTTTACAGTCATCTGTAGTATCATACCATATTTCCATCCTTTGTTATAAATTTTGTAAGTAATTCCAGAAAAGAAACACATACAAGACACAAACTCATAGTGACACATACAAGAGAACCTTCCACTTCCAAGGGTGAGGAGCCTCTGAAGGTAATTGCTGCAGGGCATGGCCAGATGGTGAAGAGGATGGTGGCAGATATGTAGCCAGAGGTGGTTAAAGACATCTGGGAGCCAGTGGTATTTTGGCCATGGTTTTCTCTGAATGTGCAGCCTACAATACGTTGTCAGCCCTGACTTCTTCATGTCTTCACTGGCATAACAGTGTAGGGAATGAGTGGATGCAGCTGGGACTCTCCAAAGTAATTGCAAGTCTTCAAACACCTTTTCTTCTTCCCTGTATTTTTTTTCACAAGCAGAAGAGTAGGATTCCTTGGGGCTCATAGTGAGGAGTTGATAAAAATGAGGCTGAAGGCCTTTAGTTCCAGCAGATCATTAATAGTCTGTTAAGCACTCTATTGCAAAGTCAGCAGTGCTGCTTTTCATGGAGCACAGAGTCTGCAAAAATACAGGGTGTTTTATGTAAGAGGACCCAAATGACTTTTCCAGGTGCTTCAAAAACAAGCAAGGAGTCTCCTCTGGTTTAGACAGAAGGCAAAAGTAGAGGAGTAGGAGGGAAGAGGTAGAATATAACAGAGGATGTGATCACCCGGAAACTGTTCATGCACTGCACATATGGTGCTTCTGTCCAGGTTTTTACTGAAAAAAAGTAACTGGTATTGTGGGAGGGCAGATGCTACTGACTTGCTGCAGATAATAATAGTGTGTCAAGGTTTAGGATCAGGGCAGTCCACTAGAACTATAACAGAAACTCTCTGTTAACACCTCTCCTTTCCCAAAGGAGAAGAGAAAGGGAATAAGGAAGAGAAACTTATCAATTAGAAAAAAAAAATTAGAGAGCAGCTTTAATTAAAGTAATAATAATAAAATGGAACATATATAAATGTGTACAAAACCAGTATTGAACCCAACCATCCCTGATGGCAATTACAACACCATCACCACTGATGCTGTGGAGCAGGCACTGGGGACAGCCCAGACTGGGCCCAGCAGTAGATGGTAACAATATTCAGGAGCTGAATTCTGGAACTGGATTTAGGAACACATGGATTGGGATCAATTCTCCTTGGATGCCGGCTATGGAAGAAGGGAGGTTGACCGTCTGATCCCTCAGCTTTTTACTGAATATGATGTATAGGGTCTGGATACCTCGTTGGTCAGTGTAGAGTCACCTGTCCTGGCCACTCCTCCCTGCAGGTGCAGCCTTTTACTTTCTGCACCCCTCAGCATGGTACACAAGATCCAGCAGTGGCCTTGGTCTGCACAGTAATTCTTGGTATTATCTCTAAATATCAGGTGTTGTCACTGCTAGAAGCAGACACTGTCTGTGAAAACATGCTGGCAACATCGGAAAGTGCAGTTAGAAGAGACAGAGATGAAAGGTAAAATCACTGAACAGAATTATTCTGTTCTAACTCAAACACTTGGTAAATTTGCAGATGACACCAAGCTAGGTGGAAGTGTCGATCTGCTTGAGAGTAGGGAAGCTCTACAAAGGGATCTAGATAGGCTGGATCGCTGGGCCAAAGCCAATTTCTTGAGTTTCAATAAGGCCAAATGCCGGGTCCTGCACTTGGGCCACAACAACCCCCAGCAGCGCTCCAGGCTTGGGGAG
>WTSP01008239.1:156184-166691 GCA_025331215.1 Actenoides lindsayi
GGGTGCTGGTGGACAGCAGGATGACCATGAGCCAGCAATGTGCCCTTGTGGCCAGGAAGGCCGATGGCATCCTGGGGTGTATTAGAAGGGGTGTGGTTAGTAGGTTGAGAGAGGTTCTCCTCCCCCCTCTACTCTGCCCTGGTGAGGCTGTATCTGGAATATTGTGTCCAGTTCTAGGCCCCGCAGTTCAAGAAGGACAGGGAACTGCTTGACAGAGTCCAGTGCAGAGACACAAAGATGATTAAGGAAGTGGAACATCTCCCTTATGAGAAAAGGCTGAGGGAGCTGGGTCTCTTTAGCTTGGGGAAGAGGAGACTGAGGGATGACCTTATTAATGTTTATAAATATGTAAAGGGTGAGTGTCAGGAGGATGGAGACAGGCTCTTCTCAGTGATGTCCAGTGATAGGACAAGGGGCAACAGGTGCAAGCTGGAACATAGGAGGTTCCATGTAAATGTAAGGAGAAACTTTTTCATAGTGAGGTTGACAGAGCACTGGAACAGGCTGCTCAGGGAGACTGTGGAGTCTCCTTCTCTGGAGACATTCAAAACCCATCTGGATGCGTTCCTGTGTGACCTAATCTAGGTGATCCTGCTCTGGCAAGGGGGTTGGGCTAGATGATCTTTCAAGGTCCCTTCCAACCCCGAACAATCTGTGATTCTGTGATTATCTTACATTCAGTGACCATTTTGGATGCCCTTGTATAAAGGTAGACTTTGTTCTCAAAGAGAATGCAGTTACAAGAGACCAAGATGCAAGTTTTGAGAACTGTTGTAGAGCTTTCATTTATATACTGAATTAAGGAGCATTTAAGGGGAATGCTCAGTGTGTCAACAGTACATCTCAGAAAGTTTCAGACGGGCATGGATTTATCCTTATCATGTTTCATCATGTTCCTGGTTAGCAGCATCAACAGTTTCTTCATAAATGTGTAAGATATCTAGCTCCAGGTTGCCAGGGTAGCCCTGGAAGATACAAGAAGAGATGTCTCATCTGACAGGCCCTTCCTGGGAAGGGTGGCCTTGTGCTTGTTACTTACCTCTTATGTGCAGCTGAATCATGAGGACAGCATCTCCAAAGGGATGACTGGTGGGGCACATGTTTATCCTCCATCTCTGCAGCCCAGTTTTTCCATAGCTGAACTGGCAACAGCCCAGTCCCACTATAGAGACATGGTTGGAAGGAAGTAAACCACCACAATTTTCTATTCCTTTTTTGCCCCATGGCAGGAGACAAGACACTGCACAGAGGCTGTGACTGAGGAGACGGGTATGGTCTTTGCCGTAGATGGAAGGTTTTAGCTGGGAGTGAGATGTATCTTCACACCACATACCTATCCTTGAGGATGGAGGGAAGTCTCTGTGTTTAGCAGAAAGGACTTAGAATACAAACCAATACCATGTTGAAAGTAAGCTATATTTTCCTATAAGAAGTGAATCAATAACATGACCTTAGGGGTAAATTTTGTATTTGAGGAAGAAGTCCCCAGCTTCATTCAGTCAAAGTCAGAAGGCCAGGCAGTCCCATGAGCAGTGCTACTGAAGTCAGCCACAGAGTAAAGTTTTTGAAAAGTAAGGAAATCACAATGATTCCTCTCTGTATTCTGTGTATTTGGAGAATGACATGATAGATATTCTATTTATAATACTCCTAGTAATCACCTAGTTGTAACTGCTGTAGGGTTTGATGTTGCATATGTGTTTGTAAACACGTACTGCATCTGTCCGTCCTCCTGTGCAAGACATTGTAGTTACTTCAGTGCTGAGAGCACTCTACAGTTACAGCTAAAGTACACAGACACAACATATATAGCATATTTTATGAAGGTAAAAAAAAGAAAGTATTTCACAAAGAGGATGGTAGTAATTTAAATATAAATCATATTGCTGAAAGAGTGCAGTATCAGGTCATGTAAGAATTACATTTGTATTTCAGAGATGTACATTACTTTCACTATGTATGAATAGTAAATTTATTCACGAAGGAGTATGTCTACCTATATTAATAAGTGGAAAATAACCAACAAAAATTACATGAAAGCTTTCATGTATTAGATATTACCTGAGAAGACCACCAGTGCTGTAAATTTTTATGAAAAAGAAAAAAAAAGGGCTACTCAAGAGAGATTATACTCCTGATATTTCACTAAAACTGCTTGTCAAATAAATTGGACTACAGGGAATAAAACATGTTTAATTAATGAAAATGGACTTCTATAGCTGCTGCTAGTGAAGTGATTCAAATGATAAAAGAAAAAATCTAGCATGGGACAATAGCAGTGGAAAATCATCATCGTGAAAATTGTTTTAAAGACGTGAACCGATTGCCCTTCGATGCATCTACAAAAAGAATGCATTTAATTAGGTTTCAGTGTGTTGCATAGCCCTTTTTTTGTGTTGTTAGACCTTTTTCATATGCATATGCCTGTCAACATACAGAAAATGAAAAAAAAAAAGCACACTTGACTAATTCACTTAAATGTATTAGCTGCTTTGAGAAATACAGTAATAACCTAACTAATATTTAACATTTATATTTTTGTTTCATATTTTGTTTAAAGACAAATGGAAGCAGTTTTCCATTAGGAACTTTGTAGCTAAGACCCACCTTTGAAATGACACAAGCTTCCTCTTTCCAGTAGAGTTGATACAAGCAAGTAATCTTTAAAGTACAAATATACTGAATTGCCAGTTTTCAATTTCTCTGCAAAAGTGGGAGTATCTACAGAAGGCAATGTTCAGAGACAGCAGGTTAACAATTTCCCACCCTCATAGGGTGTTTTGAGAAACCTTTTAGATTAATGTTCACCAGGGGACAATTTAGATCCTAAACCAAACCAGGAATTAATTCTGTCATAAATAGGGCAAAACCCTCCAGATTGACTTGGTGCAGCTAGTGGTGCATATGGTGAGCCCTCCAGGCTGCATAAAAGCCCCTCAGCATAACACACTACAGCAGTTAGTAATCCAAGAAGAGCATGTCTGTACTGTACAGTGGAAAGGAAATTCACACAAGCAGTGTTTCTTGAGCTGGTGCTGACAGGTCTGGAGAGTCACAAAGTTCAGCACCACACAAGGCATACCTGCTTAGATCCAGAAGCAGTATAGTGCATTCACAGTGATGCAATCAGTTGATTATAATTAAATCACTTTACATATCGGTCATTTCCTGGCCAGGAGTATTGGTTTAATCTCCTCCAGGCTTCTGATTCTGGAGGGGGCTAACACAGGTCAAGCCTGGGAGTGACATACTCTCCACATAAAATCATGTTGGTAGCCACTCAACAGCATGAGCGTGACCTGAAACCTCTTCCTGCAATTCCCTCCTCATAGCCAGGTTCTTCTGTCATTATCTGTGAAAAGTCCTAGAGTATCTCAGCTTACTGCAGGCAATGAGGTGAGTAGAAGACTGGCTAGACCATCAGGCTCAGGGTGTTGTGATCAGAGATACAAAATCCAGCTGGCAAACTTTGGCATCCATTAGGAATTGATACTGGGCAAATATTGCTTATCATTTTAATTAAAAACCTGGAAAGTGGAATAGAACATTCCCTCAGCAAGCTCACAGATGACAGCAAATCAGGGGGAATTGGTCCATATGCTGGAGAGTGGGTATGCAGATCAGAGGGACCTTACCAGACTGGAGAAATGGACCTGCAGGAACCTCATGAAGTTCAAAAAGGCAAATGCAAACTCTTGCCCCTTGGGGGAATAACACCATGAAACAGAAGAAGCTGGGGCCAGCTATCTGGGAAGCAGCTCTGCCAAAAGGCACTTTTTGGGGTTACTGATAGACAGCAAGTTGATCCTGAGCCTGCAGTGTGCCCTTTCAAGAAGAAAGTCTAGCTGCATACTGGGCTACATTAGCAAGAGTGTGGCCTACAGCATGAGTGGTCCTATGCCTTTATTCAGCACTTTTGCAGCCACTCACAACTGTGTCAAGTTTTGGGAATCCCAGGACAAGAACAGCATGACATACTGGAATGAGAGCAGCAAAGGACCACCAAGATGGTCAGGGGACTGGGACATGTGACAGGGCAGGTTAGGAGAAGAGACCGGGAGAGCTGAGGTTGTTCAGAGAAGGCAAAGAGAGATTTTACCACAGTCTTCAGTTATCTATGGGAAGATACAAACAGAAAAAAGCCAGACACTTCTCACAGGTGCGCAGTGGCAAGGCAAGAGACACCAAACACAAGTTGGAACCCAGGAAATTATCATTGTTTTACCTCCTGTGAAGGTAGTCATCATTTGATGACCTGTGAAGGTGGTCAAACAGTAGAGCAGATTGTTTAGAGACACTATGAATTCTCATTATGGATACCTATAGCTGAGCTTGACAAAGTTCTGTGCAACCTGTTCTAGTGCAGCCCCCTGTGAGCAGGAAGCTGGAACAGAGGGCTTTGGAGGTCCATCTGACAAAGCTGATCATGCAGTTCTGTGTGCAACAAATACCTAAGGCCCACAGGCAAATAAATGTGCCACCATAGGCACAGCAACCAATGTGTTGTTTTGTTGTGCTGTGGCCTCTTTTTGCAGATTCAGGAGCAACTCATGGGCAGAAACATCCAGATAAAGGGTAGATCTGCGCTGTGGAGATGAGTGCATGGTTCCCACAAAGGCAACAGAACTTGGATACAATTCAGGAAAAAAAAAAAAAAAGAGAGAAAGTATGGCTCAATAACTGTGTGTAAGGATTTGAGAAATGGTTTACATCTGACAAGTGCTGCACAGTTTTTATTCTCTTCATGTAATACAGCTTCATGGTCTCATCCCTGTCTAGTCTTGTTCAGCCACATACTTCTCTCAGAACATGGAAACCCACAGAAAATCCAACTTACTACCTCTAAACTCTGCTGTCTTTTGAAATTTTGGTTCACCTTCAGCATACCCATGCAGCTCTGGGCTCCCTTGTTTGTGCCCGCAGTCCAGATCCAAACTCCTGAGTATCAGGGTGCTGCATATTCCAGACCTCAGCTCTGTCCACAGGGCTGGACTTGCTACCCAATGGTCCATGAAATTAGACAGTTGGAAGTTTTTATATTTTCTATGCCTTCTTGTGGTGTTTGGGGTGTGTGTGTGTTACAGCATACCTATTTCAGCTTGCTTATAATTTAATGTTTATCTCACAGACAAGTGACTGTTATTCCCCTTAAGAAATTGCCTAATTTCCTAATCATTGACAGTAGCAATAAGGAATTCATTTGAGCAGCTTGTTTCTACTTGGCCCATTAAATTAAAGACAATCAAAAACATTGTTCAAAAAACTAACCCAGTCAATTCCTGTGCTTTTACAAGCACCAGTAAATCATATGTAACAGGGCAGGCAGTTAAATACAATCAGTCAAGATGAAAAATAGGAGGCTGGTGTTATCACAGCTCTCACCAGCAAGTTTGCAGTGTAAAATGTGCTTCTTTTAATTAGCTTCTGCAAAATCCAGACAAAGCAACCTCAGCAGGAGGGAGAGGGATGAGCTAAGGTCAGCTGAGGGTGGAAAAGTGATCACCAGTGCTCTTGCAGGGATGAAGGGAGAAAAGTCTACTGCTGTTTTGTTCCCCTTTGCAAACACTTTCCATTAAAAGCTGAATAGTGAATTAAGTGGTGGATTATACTCATGTTGTTCCTGTACCAAACACAGGGATATGCAGCACTACACTGCAGGTGAAAGTGAAACAACATTCAACTACAGGTTTTCCAGCCTCTGTCCTGGGAACCACTCTGAAACATGCCACAGCATAACTGTGTGAAGAAGTGACAATAAAATGCCATGGGATCCATGTAAAATAACAGGAAGAGAAGGAGTAGCTGTTTTAACTCTGCAACTATAGTTGGATGTTCTCAGTTACCCTGAGATTTTCTGTTCAGTCCAAAGAATGGTTTGCTTTGTCAGATTTCTTTTTTCCTTTTTTTTTTTTTAAATACCAGATAAAGAGACTTCTCTTTTTAATATAGAAAGAAAACAAGCACTTTCAGACAAGTGAAATAGTCCTTGTTCTTTTTTTTTCCTTATCAGATCGACTTTAAATTTGAAACAAACACAAAGGGAAAAGCACAAACGTTAGCAGTTTCTACTTCAACAAATACATAGTCTTTCTTCTACATCTACTTGTTTATTCAGTCTTTCAGTGTCTCATAGATCACAAGAAGTAGAGAATCTCTAGAGAGAATTAGACGGCTCTTACTCTACAGAATCCATCATATTTCCAGCTTTGCTCATTTTGTCTCAAACAATGCATGCATGGATGAGTCATTACTCACTAAGGACAAGACTAGTCGTGGGTATCAGGAGGAAAGGCAGAAGAAAGCTCAGAGTGTCTCTCTGTGTCTGTGAGTGACTGAAAACCCTTCCTTGGGGTCTTTTAAACTTGCAGACTGCATTAGTTAACTTAGAAAATACATCTGAGAGCAGCTGGAATCTCACTGAATGTGGCCAATTCCATTGAATTGTTAATGATATCTACAGCATGTTAGGATTTGTTTTGGAGTAAATACTCAAATGTGTAATTTGTTAGCATGTTTTCAGTCTGAGGTGTGAAAGCAAATTGAAGCTTATCCCACTGTACTGGCTTCTAAAGGCTCAGAAAGGTACAGGCAAATACAAGTGCTGATTCTGCAGTGGTTCTTGAGAAGATGTCTCTGATAAGTGTATTTAGCTCTGGTTCCTACGTTAGCATTCAGCAATGGCTTTATTTGTCTGCTGTTTTTCCAAGTGATTGCTGAATGATTTAACGTGTCTGGAGTGCTTTGCCATGTATTTCTAATGACTTTGCCTTTGTTCCTTCTGTTTGGTTTGAAGTAGGCTGTGTCTGTTAATTAGGAAATGTAAATACCTTTACAGAACAATGCATTTGGATGTGTTTTTCAACAGCAAATGCTGTAACCACTGGTTTTGCTGGTACAAAACACAAGCAAGTATATATGCTCACAGTTATCTTACAGCCTGAAATATCTATTTCTGTATGCAGGTGTAGCTTTTAAAAGAGAGGAAATGCTAGAAGATTTGCAACCTTAAATGGAACGTAAATTCATATAAAAAGTAGTAGTTTGTGGCTTTGGATCCCAGCTCCAGGAAAGACAACTTCTCACTCCGTGAGCTCCTGTAATGGAGCGGGTTGACAGAGCTACTTGGAAGCTGTTCCTGGAAGCTTGGAAGGTAGTGGTGACTCCTGCTCTGCCAGGAGCCTTTTGCTGGGAGGATCAGTGCTAAGAGCCTTGATTATGCAGACAGCAGGAATAAAGCTAATGTACAGGCATTTAGCACAAAGTTAACTGGAGTATTGCATTTACAGCCCGTGGGCGATAACACTAAGAGTTTGAAGTAAACTTTGTTCCAGGTCAGAGTTAATATACATTTTAAAAGAAAAATTTAGAACACAATTTAAACCGTGCGCAGGTTCAAGAAATGTATACTTGTGGTGCTTGCTTTCTTTTTATAATTGTATTTTACATATCTTTTATAATTTTATGGTTATGCGCACAAGACCTGACATTTCAAAATACACACGATGTTCAAAGTGTTATTTGAGGTTTTATGTGCTTTCAGGCCTGTAATAATGACTGAAATGTTTGTCTTGTTTCCTGAGTTACACCAGACCATGTAACTTCTTACATACACCTTTGAGTTACTTCTAGTACACTATGATCACACTGTATAACCTCCTGCTGTGCCGTCCCCTGTGGCACAGCATTATGCTGATAATCACAACAACGCTCTCCTACAGATTTATTTTTTTTAAAACCTGAAATTCTGTATTTCTGTAAAATAACAAATTCAGAGCCCAAACGCTTGTCATTTAAAGAAATGAATTTTCCCTGCAGGAACATCTCTTGAAATCAACATGTTTTCTGACTGTTTTGCTTTTAACCAATAACAGCTGTTTCAAAAGAGAAGAGAAAGAACAAACCCTGTTTTTAGAAAAATATTCAGCACAAGCTCTTATTTGAGGACTGATGTCAGGGACAGCTCTTCCCCTAAGATTTCCCTGCAGGTGATGAGTTTAGCAGAACGATAACAGTTTGCTCCCGTGGACTGTACTTTCTTTTGCCTGCTGTGTGCTTCCTAAATCCCTCTCCGCTAAGGAGTGACACAGAAAGGCCACTGGGACCTTTCTACTTATGAAGGAGAAGCTGAATAATCACCAGCTCCATGTACAACTTCTCCCCAGCCCCTTCCCAGCAGGGCTGTGCTGTGCACTGACTCTTCCCTTACTACACAACCCATCCTCACTTCCCTGTTTGCTGCGTTGCTGCCCCTACCAGTCTTTAGGAATGCTCATAATCTTGTAAACTGAAGGAGGGCAGTTATCCTTGTGTGTCCCCCTTGTTATTAATCCTACTTCTCTGTCCTTGCCAAGATACCTGTCTGCATCTTTGCTCGCAACCTGCTTCAGGCTCTGCTGATCTCCCACCTTCCGGAGCCAACATCTCCCATGCAGCCGCCCCTGACGGGCATCACCATCTGCATCCGAGTGCGACTCTCACTGCTCTCCAAAGACCTTGCCTTACCCTCTGCAGAACAATGGTGCTTACTGGGCTTCTTTGCTTCTTTGCTCTCTTTTCTTTCAACTGAGCTCCAATTGGGGAAAGGTTAAGAGGCTGAACTAATTTCCCAGGTGTTCCTCATTGAAAATGTTTCAGAAACAAAAGTAGCTAAGTATTTATATGCCCCTTGTTACTGCTGAAAGCGTAAGAAAAACACACTTTCCCTACCATTGTCTGTTTGACATTTGCCATAGGAAAATTTATAGAGGAGTTGGGTATACGGCCCCTTTGTGCATCATATTTTATTTTAAAAAACACAGAAAAACCAAAGCCTCATTGTCATGCAAAAGTGATGCTCAATTCTGTTACCATATGAACTCTACCTTACAAAACAAGTTTTGGGTTTGTCTCACAGCTCCCATCTTGGGTTGCTTTTGCTTGATCCTCGGCAATGAAATGGCACCATAAACTTATTTTATGTCATGGTCTGTAGTAAATATGGTGTAGCAGATGGTAAACACAGGAAATTTATATGCTCAGTCACCTCACTGTGGAAAGTACTGATCACAAATGAGAATCATAGCCTTAACAGTCCAATTTACAAACAGCAGAGAAAATGGAGATGGACAAAAATAAAAGCATGAAGAAGAGTTCAGTCTTTACCAGCCCCTGATGACTGATGGTGTGATTTGCCGATGAACGGTGGGAGGAAGTCAAAGAAGATCTTAGAAGTTCTCCTCTGCCATACTCCAACAAGTAGTTGGATACAGGGCTTATGCGTGGTGCATGTGCTCTTTGCAGAAGCACTCTGCAAGAGAATGCTGAGAGACGGTGACAGAAAATATGAAGCTTGGCTCCTGGTGTGTGGCAAATGCTGCGTCTGCAGCTCGCTCCTTGCAAATTCTGATGCAGACAGAAGTGGGAGGGTGAATGATGTATCAAAAATAAGCCTGATACTGCAACTATGACTAGCTATGACTTTGGAGAGGGCAGAAAACTTGTCATCTGTAAGTGTCCCTGAAGATTATGAGCCCTATATAAAATTAGCACTTTTCTCCACTTTTGAAATAGATCCCATTTTCATTAAGCAAAATGGAAGCTAATACAAGCTCTGGGAGTGCCACTGTCTTTAAGTGCCACCAAGAAAATAGAGTTCTGTTTTCCTGCTTCGGGTACTTCAGATTCTATGTGACACTTTCTGACAACTGTTCATAAACATACTCATGAGAGATGTGGAATTTAATAAGGCAAACATTGTTCTTCCTTTATGACAAGTGGTTTGTCTTAAATCTCTCTTTCTCCTGCCTAACCAGGGTCTGTGACACAGTCCTGCAGGCTAAAATACAACCCCAACACCGGAAGGAAAGCAAACATTAATGTCTCAGGGATTTGCTTTTCCTTGCTCTTCCTTCCCACTTCCTTGGTGAGCATTTTCTGCATGAAAGCCTGTGGTTGTGACTGTCATACATCATTGGCAAACCAGCAGGGCAGGGCTTTCATGTTACTGCACTCAGCATGGTCCCCACAGCTATTTTGATGGGAGTTGTGTGTGGGCAGGAGGAGTGAGCTGAGCTTGGGTGGCCTCTCTGGCTTTCAGATGAAGTTGTATCTCCCTGGTACAAGAGGCAGTCAGTGACTGCAGAGCTTGGACAACTGACAGACCATCCTGAGCCCCTAAGGAGAGAGCTCCATTGGTGGGAGGAATAATAGCAAACACTGAGTTGCCTCCCACTGGAAAATTAAAGGAGGAGGAAAGGCTAGCACAAAGTTACTGGATATCATAACCCAATAGCTCTGGGGCATCAGGCTGTTAGTGGGAAGAATTAGTGACTGCAGAAAAAAAGGATAAATGCAGAGTTCAGGAGTTCTGGAGGGAGAGAGGAGAGGAGAGGAGAGGAGAGGAGAGGAGAGGAGAGGAGAGGAGAGGAGGGGAGGGGAGGGGAGGGGAGGGGGGGGGGGGGGGGGGGGGGGGGGGGGAGGGTGGCGGGGCGGGGGGGGCAGGGAGGGGGCCGCAGGGGTGGGACGGGTG
>WTSP01008239.1:166791-200951 GCA_025331215.1 Actenoides lindsayi
TGAAGATGGGAGAGGATGGATTCTCCTTCTGAGATAGTTCCTTTTTGTTCAAAACACCTAAATATTCCTTAATATACGGAGGAGAGGCAATGTATGGCCCTGTTGTGTCCTGCATTGACAGTGTGTTGTAGGTTTGTGCACTGAATGTGCTGAGCCTTCTCAGGCCCTGCCTGACTTACTGCACAGGCAGACCCTCTCTCCTATATGGGTCGCCACATCCAGCACAGTCCTGACACATCCTGCTTGCTTCTGGTTCTGCAGAAGCCTATCTCTTGCCTGTTTGAGAACTTCTTGGGAAAAATGGTCACCAGAAAAGGCAGTTTCCTAACCTGATGAAAAAGTTGGTAGAGTCACCCTGCAGGTAACTTAAGTCAATTTTGCACAGACCTGTTCTGCTTCTCCTCCAGCCCAGGATGAGGATGTACATCAAGGCAAAGATACAGAACACAGATCTCAGAATAGGTAGGATGGGCTACCTGCATAGTTGTTTGTGCCTTAAGGATATTTGTCACTGTGCAGGTGGCTGGAAAACCAAGACAGTGTGTCATGCCTTCTTCTGACCTTCTTTAGTCCTGTGCGTGTCAGCTCAGTGACATGCACGCAGTCATTCTTGCAGAAGTGGCAGACTGGCATCCAACACAGAAGTACTGTGTAGCACCATTCTCTGCAAAGCCGAGGATATGTATTGGTGAAATATTTACATTTTGCCATTCTGGGATAAGTTTTAGTGACACGGTTCTGCCCAATTGCAAACATAATTATAAAGTGAGTGTTTATTTTCTAAAAACAGGTGTGAAGAAAGAAGTACAAAAAGAGCAGGATGCTAACAGACCAGCTGTCTCATCCCCTAAGAGATCAGCAGTGACAGCCACCAAGCTCCATTCACCAGGTATTTATGAACCCACACACACAGTTTCAGGGAAAACTTAAACTCATCGAGTTTGCATCATTAACACACTAAAATCTGAGAGCTACTATTGTTAAGTGAAGATTGATTGTGCCCAAGGCTCATTAAGCTGGCTGTGAGTGTAACAGCCTTTACTGTACCAATGCATGAGCTAAATAGACTTTGTTTTTCTTTGTTACAACAGTGCAATCATTTGTCCTTCAAAACAAAGCATTGTTACTATTATATGTTTAAGGGCATAGGAAGATGTGGGAGTTTTTATCATTACAATTTTCTTATATAAGAAGACAACAGATAGATATAGTGAAATAAGACACTTCAGACAATTACCTGGAGTGGTAATATTTTACTTGGAATTTACTCTTACTGTTGTGCAGAGACACTGAATTTCCTGGGCCATTTCTATGCATAATTGGAAGATGGATTAGCTATAGAAATAACCTTCAGAGTGCTATTGGGTCACTGTCAACTTACCCTTCAATATTGGGCACAAACACATGGTTTTAGCATTTCTAAATACCTTTGTTCCTTTATTAAAATGAAGAGAATTTACTTCTATTTATGACTCCTAAGTGTACATTAGCAAATATTTAAGGTACCTAAAGGCTTTTGTAAGGCTGGCCTTTGGCTGATCTATATGTTTCTGAAATAAGTGGCCATGGTCCCACTGATTTCATTGTGCTTGCAGTTTATCTACTGTTACCTCATTTTTCAGACTCTACTTAAATACTTTAAATGTCATCTCTACCAGTACATGATATTTGAGTTACAATTATGGGGGGCAGAACTCCATGTTTCTTCATTTGATGATAAGTATAAGAAATGTAGAACAACTCTTTGGCTTCATTAAGAGTCTCTCTATGTTCAGTAAACTCAGTCCCTATTCTTCTTTCCAGTAAACAAAATCAAGAAAATGGAAGGTTAAGTTTAGTGTTTCCAGGCACCAACTGGACTCAGAATTCTTCTCCTTACTAAGATACTAGGGTAAAAAAGGTGAACATAACACTGTCCTCTGAGCCATATAATTTTCAGGCTATTTTGCACCTGTCGAGATCACCAAGAGAGATCCAAAGAAAAACTTGTTTCAGAGAGTGCCAGACCAGCAGCTCACCAGCGTTTATAACTGTGGGAGTCCAGTTTAAGCACCAGCACTGATTGTGACTGTAGCAGCATGTTAAAGCACAGCTGATTTGCTTCCACTAGAATTAGAAAGCAAAATGGAACACAAGCATATTTGTACTATGTATTTTTATTGTCTGAAACAGGTCTGTATTTCCACAGGTGACTTAATGATTTTCAAGACTTAAATTGTTGACATATCCCATTCATGAGGTCTCCAAGGTTTCTTCATTCTCATGAGAGGTTGAGTAACTGCTCTCTCTCTCCTTGAGACTGATTTAGGATTTCTTAAGCTTGATTGTCTGAAATTATGGTAACCTAAAATTGTTATCACTGTAAGGATCAAATAGGAAAATAAACCTAGTCTTCATTTAGTTTTTTAGAGTAGCCTTTAGCATTCTTTGCAATAATAACACCAATAACAAAACAATAAAGACAGACAATCTTTTCACCCATTTAACAATTTCACAAAACAATCGAAGCTGCCATTGAACAGGACAATGAGTGAGTGTAGCTGGGGCTAATAGGCCGTAGCACAGCCTTTCCTCCATCAGGATCATGAACTCATGCGGCATTAACACTTTGTGATCTAAAGAGCACGTGTGTCCCCAGGTAACTGCACCACAGATACATGCGGCCATGGAACAGGCTCAGAATTTTCTGAGTGCCATTTCTAGGTTGTTTTCCCTCTGTTACTGGCTTTCTCACATGCAGTTCTTTTTAATCAGTGCTGGTTTTTGACTGTCATCCAGATTTTTCTTTAGCCCTGAATCTGATCTTTCGAATTTGGATCAGTCCTCCTGAAGACTTGCAAGGGAGTTTTGAGATGCAGGGCTTTGTACGGATCTCAATTTTATCTGTTGATGCAATACCACTCCTAAAATCTGTGTATAGAAACAAGTGTACATAGGTGCAGGTGCCCTTCTTTCACTCCATAGCAGCACAGTACCATCTGTTTCTGACACCTGTCACTCTATAGATTGCTTGTTATCAATTCTCTCAAAGCAATTTCCTCACTTTCCTTACCAAAATGTTGGAAATTGCACAGTTAAAAGGCAAATAAATTTCATTCCCCATCCAAATCCTCATGGACTCTGTTAATTATGAGTATATACTTGTTATGTCTCCTTAGTTCAAACACTCAAGTAGATAAAAAAGACCTGGGCGTTTTGAAGCGGATCAAAGTAGTTCAGTGATTTCAGCATACACTAGGTCTGCCCCTCTGGTCCCACCATCAGCAAAAAGGACATTCAGGTTCAGGACCAGCATCATTAATATATACCCTGTTTTGTGCAGAGCAACAGAAGACAGACATCAATGGCAGAACAAGCTTAGCAAGCTGCTTTTCAGACCGAAATGAACCGAGAAATTCAGATTTGTCCCTGAGGAGAATAGCACAGTCTAATTTACAAGGACAGCTTATAATACTGACAAGGACAAGATAGAGATGTGCACTTCAAATGTTCCAGTGAACAGGAAAGTTAGGAAGATATAAGACCAAACAACCTGATGGGCTTCTGTTTTAATTAAAACTGTACAGATTTCAAGGGCTTCCCCCTACACTTTTCCCTATGCCTTCTGTTGCAACATCATCATGCTGCGTAAATAAGCCAAGATTTTTATACTACAAAGGCAGGTATTTATGGCTGTTGATTTAATGAATTTATTATTTTGTGATAATACCTACTGCCCAGTTAAGAACCCCTTTAAATGAATGGAAGAATATGAAAGAAAATATCATTCCTGCACAAAGAAGTGTACAGGTTTTAACTGATGTGAAAATGGATAGAGAGCAAAAGCTCTGCTAGTTGAACTCTTTTAATGGCAAAAAGTCCTCTCTAACATCCCATATTGTATTTTTTTAGGTCTTCCAATGTCACAAACTTAGACTTGACATGTTGCAAAACCTGGTATTCCTCTTTGCAAATGTAAGTCATGGGCACAGAGTCTGAAAGGCTGTTTTGCACTTGTGACTCTTTGCATTTGCAGCATGAAGACATGAGGGAGCATCTCTGCTGGAGCTCCTTCCCTGTAAACTTAGCCTGGAACCAGAACATAGAAGAGCGTGTTGGAAGATATGCTCCCAGTAAATCCACACAAGCTGAGGATCTGAAAAGTATAGGGAGCAAAGTCCTAGGGTATTACTCTGACAAAGCCATACTGCTTCCCTGCCTAATTACCCTAAAGATCCATTTGTACACCCAGACCACAGTATTAAAGATCTAAAATATCCTAAAGCACATCTGCCAAAATTACCACTGAAACAATGTTCTACTTGACAAATTGACTCAAACTCATACCATCAAATGCATCTCTGTGGAAGGATTCTTACAGTTTTTAGGAAAGAGCTAGGTAGTATCCAGGGTAGAAGACTGTCCTCTGTTACATTCATTGCTATGAGCTGGTTGGAGACATTGCTTCTGTATTATTTTTCAGGAAACGTATACTACAAGACTATAAAATTACAAGATAGACTTTTTTTTTTTTTTTTTTTTGGTTCAGATTCTTGCATACCCAACCCTTTCTGCTAATACAGAAATGTTCATTTTTCATCTGTATCCAGTCCAATGTCTGCCATCTCTAGGAACATGTGAGAACGAGGCATCTGACTCTATTCTGTCCCTCTTTCTTACTGACTCTAGCTCCTTGGCTAAAAACTTGAGATTAGCCCTTTTATAGGGCTGAGTCCCAAAGGCCTTAGAGACACATAAAGATCATGTGCATGCCGAGAAAGTAAGTGACTCTGATGGTCTTTTCTTCTCTCCTTTGTAGGACATCCCAAGCAAAGGCCAACCACCCCCAAGAATGGGTTCTCCCCCAAACCAGGAGAGAATCGAGACACTGAAAAGCAGTTCATTCAGAGACTGAAGGAAAAGTGTGATGAGCAGTCCCGGCAACTAAGCAATATTCGAGATGAGCTTAAAAGGGCCAGCTGTGGCTTTGACATCTTTGCTATAACAACACAGCACTTTTTCAGGCAGGTAAGTGCAATGGATACTTTTTAACTATTGGAAAGATACTTTAATTTTACACCAGTCACTTGTCCAAATATATTTCACAAACATTGAAACTTTTTTCTTGGGAGCAAAGCATGGGAATTATTATTTGATGTCATGTATTTGAAAATCAAAGTTCAGGAACATGGAAGAAGAAGAATTGTGACTAAGCATTTGTCACAAGCACAGAGGGGTTTTAGGATGTTTTTAGGATTGAAGCAGATGCAGAAACTTAGAAGTCCCAGTCCCTGACCACTACAACTGGAATGGAAAGTGATATTGAGATATTGACACCTGCAAACAAATGCAAGAACAATTCATGGATTTAGTTTAGTCAGCCAAAAGTGTTCAATGAAGGAAAATATTTGTTTTCTCATAGTACTTATCTACTGCTCCTGTTCACCACAGATTAGGCAGAATATCCCTGTTACAGAGGTGCCAATTTCTGAAGACATTAGAATAACATTATCTCAGCATTTAGGAGATTACATTCAGCAGGTGTAGTGAACATAAACAAAATGTATTCAGTAATTAGAGAAGCTTATTTATTCACTACACACAAGATAAAAGGAGTAAGGTTTAAAAGACGAGCACAGTAACCATGAAGGACTTGTAGGTATTGCTTGTTTCAAAAACCGTTTAGTCACCTAGGACATCTAGCTTGGCTCTGAGGTTCAGACCTGGTTCCCCTGATGCTCATGTATTTTGTACCATCCCAGTTCATGCTGGTGTCGCAACAACTTTCTAAAGCAGGCAGATGATCACCCAAGGTATGTCTAATACCCTTGGTTGACTGTTTGTCTACTTTTGGAATAAACAAGATTAAACCTTCAGTATTAAACGGGAGAAACAAAACCAGAAAATGAAACACAGACTCGAAGAGTCTTTACAAATTCTGAAATACTTTATTGAGTTATTTTTTACATATTAGTGGGAAAGGTCATCTTTGAACAAATACCATAGTTCACACTTTTCCCTAAGTAGGAGCTGATCTTGCCAGGGGGAGCTTCATGGAACTGAAAAAAACAGAAAAATTTGTAAAAGTACTAAATATTTTAAACACTTTCCCAGGGGATTTCCGCCTCTATTTTTCTTTAGTCTTGACATTTCTGGAGTTGATGGGCATTTGAAAGGCTTTTTTGGGGCTTTTTTTTTTTTTTTTTTGAGCTGACTGTGGCGTGTCCTTGATTAAAGCAGAGGGGAAACAAAAAAGGGCAGAACTGTCTGCTCAGCTTTGTCTGTGTGTTGTCCACTGGGGAGAGATTTTTCATCTCATGCCTCATTCACAATTTGCTGAAGGAATTCTGGACACTTGGGCATATCTCCTTCATCTCCTCTGGATATGTTTTAAATGAGAACAGCTGCTACAGTTGAGCTTTGAGATGAATCTCATCCCATTGGTGCATGTTAGATTGGTCCTGAGAATGCCTCCTTAATTGAACACCTCAGGGAAGTTTACTTAATAGAATCCTCTCCAAGTCTTGGCTGGGCATAGATGTACCTCATGTTCTCAGTTCCTCTGCACTATTTGCAGTAATACTTCTCTGAGTGCCGGGAGGTAAAAAAATAATATACCTGTGGAATTTACATGCCTTCAGACTTAGGCAGCATTAGATGTAGGTTTTTTTTCAGCTCCACTGATGGACTCACTTACCTGTGTTCAGCATGAGCATCATCCCTTCTGGGCTTGTCTGGTCACCCTGGAGTATGGATATTTTCACATTACCATTCAGTGCAGTGCAAGACACTTGTGTCTTGCTGCTCACTGCTGGGAGCCACATAACATAGTCTGCTCCCAGGCAAAGACACCCCTGGCTTCCCTGGGTAATGAGCTTCACAGTCAGTGTGAGCCCAACAGTTATCTATTAGGCACTCAGATGTGGTACTTACATTAGGAGTACTGTTGCTTTAGGCTCCATTTTTAGTGATCAGAGGGAGGTGAGCACGTCCAGAAGACTACTTACAGCACCAAAGATCTGAATTTCTGCTTGAGGTACTTGCCTGTCTTAACTGAGGCTTCCAGGGAGGCCCAAGGCTGCTGCACTTTTAAATTTGATGCTTGAATTAAGGGCCTACACATAGTGGGATGATCTGGGTGTACTCAAGCAATTGCATAATTGGGTAATCTGTTGTCTTGCAACATAGACACAGATTTCCGAGTTTTTGAGTGTCATTCAAAAATACAATCTGTATAAATTTTCTGAGATGGCATTATTGTTTGAAGGCTTGAGCAAAATTGCATTGGCCAGCTTTGAGTTAAGGCAGCATGGAAAAAGAAACTTTTCCCATTATAAAAATAATAATAATATTGTGTGTTTGTTTCTGAGAAGCCTGCAGGCAAAATGATTGAGGTCTGAGTGGAACTGCAGTTTGGCAAGAGAATAATACTCATTCAGAAATAAGGTGGGGCCTTATTCCAGAGAAGTTTGGGGTTGATTTGTCCAACTGGTGGTTCTACTCTCCTTAGCAGAGGACCCAGTCCTACTTTGGTGCTAGGGACCCTCTTTAGGATGATAGTCACCCATAGTCTAACTTCACTGTGTCTCTCTCCTTACACTACACCAAAATAATGTCCAAAACATAGATTTTTCTCTGAATTGGAGATGAATTATATTGGAAAATGTTCTCCCAGGTAGCTAGGACTGGACTGAATCTTAAAAGCAAGCAAAGGACCAGTGTTTTGCACACAGGTAGGAGCCCCCCACCCCTTCCCTGTGGCTCTGTCCTGCTCATGCTGTTCCTATTGTCTCTCTAAACCCGGCGAAAGCACCAATGTAACAACAGGCACATTTAACTGAAGAGAGTGTGTCAATACATAGTAAAGAATGTTAGCCCACACTGGCAGTTTCTTTGAGTGCTTTCCAATTTTAAGCACTGACATAAGCATTTAGCTAGTTGTGAAAAGTAATAATTGTAGTGCCTGTGGATAGCATGACTTCTAATTATTAATTAGTAGATTAATTAGTTAAAGCCCTCAGATATGTATGCATGACTCTGTTGACTTTGAAAAACACTTCAAACTTAAGTCTGAAAAGGAGCAGGTTAAGTTTGTTCTTAGTGTTGGATGTTTATCATGGCAATACAACCCTTGTGTTGGGAGGGATACTCCAAAGTGAACAACTGACTGGTGGGAGCTGGAATGATACTGCAAAGACGGTACCATGACGACTTTTTAGAGCAAATATCAAAAATGGCTTCTCCTGACTTGGTTCACTCCTGACCTGATCTGGCTCGATAGTGCAGCAATAATGTCCTGGCCCAGTTTTAGCCCTGTTCAGAGAAGCGTCCAGCAGCCGTCCCTCTTGGAAGTGGTAACAGTGCCACCTAAAGGACAGTAGCCCAAAGTGACAAAACCTGGAGGGTAGATCCTTTTGGACATAAACAGTGAGGAAAAAAAAAAATAAAAATCCACTTTGGTATGTCTAGTACACTCAGAGCAGATGTGTTTGTGCTGAGGACTGTCATGGACAAAGGCCCTGGAAACTAGGCTAATGCTGCTCTGCCAGCACAGCGTGCCTGAGCAGATGGAAAGAGGAGTCTGGTTAGCAAGTTCTGCCTCTGAAATTTCAAAGTAGGACTCCAGATCTACACTGCTTGTGAGGGGAAGGGTTCCTTTCTGGGCTGTAGAGCCCAAGGGTGGGAGCGTGTAAGAGAAAGGGTTATGCTCTGTAGTATCTTCCCTACTCTTCATGGGCGTGGAGGGGTTTCCAGACTTGCATCATGGCCTAGTGCTACAGTCTTCATTTTGGGGGAAAAACTGCTCAGGACAGGTCCCAGCACAGGGTGCAATCAGATCAGCTGGGAATGGGGAACCACACAAATGCCCTGAACAAGAGCTGGGAGAACACTGAAGTACTTGATGGTGTCCCAGCACTTCATGTCTACCAACATTGGGAAGGATGTGGCACTAGTAACCAGTGTGTGTGTTTGTCTCCACACCTGAGTGTGGGTTACTTTTGAGTGGGTATACAATACACACCTTCCGATCAAGTAAACATGCATAGTCTTGCAAAATCTAGGATGGACAAGAAAAACCTTTTTCCTGAGAAAACACACTGAGATGTGTGTGCTTGTATGTATTTTTCAGAGTCACGTTTCTCTCCTGTGAGTGGACAACACTGCTACCCAGTGTCATGTAACTACCTTTTCCAAATGTTAATGACCTCTTGTGTTAGAGGCAAAATTGGCTGCACTGGTTTTAAGTTGCTTGGCACCTCCCACCATTGCCTCTAAAACAATAATGTGGGTTAACATTTCAAGTGCTTATCTCAGGCTGAGCTGAAAATGGTTTATTTTCACAACCACCTCTGAGAATGACTTTAGGATAAATACATCTATTATTTGTGCCTGGGGGTGGCACAATGGTAAGAAGACAGCACTCATCAGAAAGAATTACCTTCTGGCTTTCAGGAGTACTACTTTCCCAGTATCTCCTAATGTGTTAGAATTTGGCCCAAGAATAGTCCTTAGAAAACTGCTGCTCCACTTCTCCCTCATTACAGCTTGGCTAGATTTCATGTATTTAACAAGTTCAGTCTTTTCTCCTGTTGGAGACCAGGACAGTCAGAACAGCTCAATCTTTTCATTCTCTATTCTGGAAAAATTCCGTTTTGGACTCATCAAACCCTGACAGTTTAGGGATATAAATCAAAAATATTTTAATGCAATACAAACACTTTGTTCACTAGGGGAAAAAAATTAGAAAGAAGCTGTGTTGACATTTAGGGCTTTCTAAACTGCTTTTTAATTAGAAGTGCACAAGGTCTGGTATTGGGGGTTACTAGTTACTGTAAGAATCAAGATATGCTCCTTTACTTGCAAGCATTGCAATGAAGGCTCTATAATGCAGCTGCTACGGGACCTGCAGGATACTCACACATGGTCAGTCTACCCAAGGAATAAATGAGAGTTTGTGAACTGAAACAAATTGCCTTCTGCTTACTAGATGTGGATGCTAAAAGACAGGCAGTGAGAAGCTAAGGTGTTGTAGGAATAGAAACCTTAAAGCAGCTGAATACCTTTCCCCTCCTCATCCTCTGCATAACTGGATGTTACCAGAGGATGTTACACAGGGCCTATAAGAAGATCATTTCATTGAGGCTTTCTACCTCAGTGCCAGAGTGTGTCCCTAATTTTCCACTTGCACAGCACCTCTCAGTGCTCTGCTGCTGTGACTGAGGAGCCAGACACTGCACTCTTCAGATCTGCCAGCAAAACCCACCTCTCAGTACAGGATCTAAGGGATGTTTTAAATTTCCCTCTGCCTCAGTGCCCAGCTGTTAGATGGAGACCAGGGAACTGCCATCACATGAGGGTACCATGGGGGAAAAAAACAGTTGTATTTATGATGCACTCAGACATCGGGGTGAGATGACAAAAGAACATGCTGTGAGGAAAATTGGCACTGCTGTCAGTGCAGAGGATAACATGGGTAATAAATAAGGCCTTGGGCTACATAATGAATGAAGAAGATCAGCAAATTCAGAAATGAGTACTGACATGCCTATTCACTGGGCAAAGTGGGAGTGCTGTGCTGTACCCTGTGCCATGGCTATACCGTGGATCCACCCCATGGAGTGGACATCCATCTACCTGAGTACTGCACCACTTCACTGCACTTCTGCTGGGTGTGTGGGCTGACTGGAGTGAAGAGGATATTGGCTATTTTGAGAAAACAGAGAGAAATGTCCTGTTGAGGGCTCCTGGAGTGGGTACTGTATGAGGTGGGAGTGGAGCTGGGCGGTGCATTCTCCTGTTCTGTATGTTTTAGCTGTGTGCTTCTGGATAGCACAGATTGCATGGCAGGATTTCCTCTGTGATGTGGACTCACTTGCATAAGCTCCTTCCTCACTGAAAATGGGGCAATTAGGTAACGTCTGCCTCTGAGATGCACGCACATCTCCTGTGTCTGGCTGAGTCTGGGCTTGTGTCCTGTGGCGATATGGCTGAGGTGAGGAGAAGAGCCAGGAAAGCAATAAAAAGAGGAGGTAGAAGCTTACTGGGATGACCCTGTTTCTAATAGGATGGTTTTCTCCGATCCTGTCCTGCAGAGCAAGGAGTGGGAGTAACTCACCGCCAGGAAAGCAGGCAGTGGGCAGCAGGAGCAATGTTATTTGAAGGGGCAGGAAGGGGAGCAACAGCAAACTTCTCTTTCTGTCTGAAATCCTGAGGCTGCAGTTCAGGCACAAAGTCTCTGCAGAAGAGTTTTGAGAGGAAATGCTAAAGGCTGATGTTCAACCAAATTCAAGTGGGAGCATAGCTGGGAAAATGGTAGGTGAAGAACTAATTGCTTAGTAAAAAGTTTGCTTATTTCTTCTGTGTCAGGAGTAGATGTTGCAAATATGCTAGATGTACACGTTTTCAGCTGAGTAGGAGTTAAAAGTAGAACAAGTGAAAAAAATACATATACACACACATATATAAATGGTGTTAATCAAGGTCTAATTATCTTCACCCAGCAACTGGCTACTGGGGAATTCACAGTGGAAAAGGAATAAAAGGGAGTGCTCAGGCAGCTCCACTTGAGATTTCTGTAGAGATTTTTATTCTTCCCCCGTAGCATCTGTTTGCTTTGCTATATCAGACCTGTCTGGACCTATTTGTGCCAGTGGAGCAGGCACTGTCTGGCTTTGCCTGGTGTGGCTGGCTGTGGCACACCACTGCCAGCACTTTGGAGATGCATTCATGGCAAAGCTGGATTAATCCTGATGGAAATAACCCACGGACTCTGGAGAGAGGGCACGGACAGGAAGGCAAGTGAAGGGGAACCTGTAGACAACAGAGGCAGCCTGTGCCAAGCTGCAGCTGAAATGGGGCTGTTTCACAGAGCCACTAGCAAAGGTGGTGCTGGGACAGAGGGGAAGGCTTCCCAGTGGTCCTACCTGAACTTTCCATCTCTCCTTTTGGAGCAGTAGGTAATGGTAGGCAGCTCTAGAGACATGTCACTGCTTTTGGTTTCTGTACCTGGCTGCACCTTCACTGTTTTATTCTACAGGTCATGATACCATCCAGTGCACAGCACTATCCTCAGGCACCTTATACTCAAAAGGCTCTGTTTAGGTAAGATACAAAATGCTGCTATCCCATCACTCTGTAGAGCTTTGAACACAAGTGTGCTGGGGCAGCTTCAGCTGGGGACAAATCACAAGGGTCTTTCACCAGCTTTGCAGCCAAACTGACAGCAAACATAAGATTTCTGCAGATACCCTACACTGCTCCCAGACAGCGTAGCCTGATCTGCTTCAGTCCCTGCAAAACAGAAGGAAGAAAGCACATGGAACCTCTTGGCTTCTCCCCCTGTCCTCAGTGGCTTTCTCACAGCCACTGCTGTGACAAATAGTGCAAATTTTGGTTTTGTGGGGTGAAAGAATATCCTTCGTTGGCCAGACCTGGGGTAGTCACATGGCCTTGTTTTGAAACAACCACCAGATTAGATTATGTTTGTATCCCTTCGTTGGAGAATAATTTTCTTGTTACACATGAATATTTCAGATTTCAAGGTAAAAAAGAAGTAGCCCAGCCATTCTAATGCTTTTCTTGAAGAGGTTTTAAATGATCATTAAAAATTAAAGATCTCTTTATTTACATGTTGTTCTTGAAGAAAAACATATTTAGTCCGTGTGCCAAGCGTTAGGTAAAAGTGAGTATTTTTTCTCCTTATGTTTATATTATTGATCTCTGTGTAAGTAACTGATTTTGACAGCCTTGATTTTATACTGCATTCAGAGGAAAAAAGCAGAATGAGGGTCAGGAGTAGCTCTTGTGATGATGGCAATCTCCAAGCAGGGTATTTGTCTTCTTGTGGGCTTGAGGGATTTGATAGCAACGTATTGGGAGTTATGTGAAAAGCAACAATGACTAATAGGCTCCAGTAGTTCCAGCCCTTGCTCATGCAAGGGAGAGAGTGAAATCCAAATCGCAAGATTTTCATGCCATTCTTTAAATTCAGCATAAGAGTCAGTGACAATTTGTCCCTCTTCTAAATTCCATGCATTTTAAATACCTCTTTCACAGCCAAGATTTTGTTTTCTAAAATTCAGAACTTCTTTTCCAATTTAAACTGGAGGATCTATTTTTAGTTAAGGATCCTGTTCTTTGCAAGAAACAATGGTCATGCCATTCTCAGGTTAAACAGACACCATGAGTTCCTGAGTTCACTTTCCAACCTCTTAGGTTTGGCCTTCACTTCTGCAACAGGGGGCTTGGAAGCTCTATTTTCTCCAGACCTGAGGGCAATGTGAGGATTTCTATCCTGCTTGGTCTTAGCACCAGGACGCCAAGGTCCATCTCCATGGGACTGCTTTGCAGTGGGTCTTCTCCTAACCTGTACTGGTATATGGTGGTGTTCCTCCCCAGCTGTAGGACTCTACACTTATCCTTGTTGAAATATTTGAAAATGAAAATTATTTGACATAGTATTTGAAATATTTGACAAATGAAATTTTATAGATAACTTTCAGGGAATTTGGTGAGGCTGGACAAAGCTTTTACTAAGAGGGAGCAAATAAAGAATCCGTAACTGTCATTAGCAGTATGGAGGACAAGACCTGGGCTGTCCAGGTAGGAGGGATCCCATTCTCTCTTTGGGAGTCAAAAAGGTGAGCCTCCCTTCAGAGAGAAGTCTTTCAGCACAGCACTTGTTTTATATACATATCCAGAAGATTTCACTTTAGTTTCAGTGTATGATGAGACCAGATATCAGTCTATAAAGTTGCTATGAAATGAGAGGCCATGCCCCAAATTCACAGATAATTTTCAGAAATAATTTCAAGACCAAATTTTTTTAATAAAAGGCTAAGGGAGGTCACAATCAACCTAGAGAGAGAGAGCAAATACCAAGTTATCCTCCCAGAAGCAGCAATGACTACTGAGTTACTTGACACGTGTTTACATGCTGGGGGTTACTTTCCAGAAACCTGTCCCTCTGACAGATCCATGTCACTCTTGTCCATGTGGCCAACCTCAGGCATCACCTGATAGCTCAGTCCATTGCTGCAACCTTGCCCAAATATGCCAGCAGCTCTCCTGCCCTCAGATGCACATCCATGACCTCCTCTACCTTCTCCTTGCCTGTATTCTTAGAGCTCTAGCAGTAACACTTCTATTTGGTGTGTTAACATTACCCCCAGGGCAAAGTGGCATGGTTCCCTTAATATAAACATGTCCAAAATTACATATATAGGCATCATCATAATAATAATGGCAATAATGATCAGTGCAATATAAATTAAGTTTGTTGAAAGGATCTTACTGCTTCTGCAGCCTAGTAAGAGAAATGATTTATTATCCATAACAAAGGTCTGGAAATGGTGTATGTCCATCAAACCAGCTACATGCCAGCTTTTTAATTGCATAGATAGCAGATTCAGTGTATAATTGTCTTGATTTGGTTTCAGCCATCACAAATCATAAAGCTAGCCTTTCTTGAAAAATCAATTTTTATCTTATTTGCCAGTGCAATAAAATCTGTTTAAGTAACATTAGCTTGTTGTGTTTAATTGAATTCCACAGAACAAGGAACAAAAAGATGCTGCCTGAATTGAATCAAGTGTGTTAAAAACAGAAAGCACTTGGCTGACTTAATGTGTTCATTTTAGTTAATATTTGACTTCTATATACAATCTCATTAGAATTTAGGACATTAACATTTTTATTATTCCACAGTTATCCCAACAGAGTTCTAGACATTTTGCAGATGGTATACAGATGATGTTCCAATCCTGGAGTGCTTAGTATCCAAATAGGCAATAGCCAATTAAAACCGGAGAGTCAAAGTGACTGAGTCCTGGAGATTACCATACATCTAGTTTATTTGGGGATTTATATGGAAAGATAGTCACATGTTTGTCTACCTGCACATGTATACACACACCTGCACGCACATAAGCACACGTCTACAGCCTGTTCTGCTGTCTCAGACACCCTCTGGGAGGACAGTGGACATATAGTGCTGGAGCATCTCATGGCGTGGGATCACTGACAGTACTGCAGTGGCAGGCGCCACTGGAGAAGGACTGGACTGTGTGGCATCCTGCCAGTGCATCATCTAAATGCAATAGCAAGAGCAGGCAAGAAGTCAAAGGAAAACCTCATACATCAGGAGGTGGAGAGGCAGCAATGGTTGTGTGTACACGGCTCTGTATGAGCTGTAGAAGAGAACGCAGTGAGTACAGTTTCCCTTCTGCAGACAGGGATATTCCCACTGTCCACGTTCATTTACACTAAATGTATATGATGAGTAATTTAGAACCTGAGTTAGTTGCTCCACAAGTTTGTCCCAGTTGCCCTTGGTGGGGTTTCCTGTGGCACAGTACACAACTCTGGGCATGTACGTATCCTCAGCAGCATCACTGCTGCCTCCAAGGCAAACAGGCTGCACAGCTATTCTTATTCTCTTGCTCTGATTTCATCTATAGGGAAAAACTAGCTATATTACTCCCTTTTTTTTTATTTTTTATTTTATCGCTTAGTACACTGAGAAAAAGGACCTTGGTATATATGGTATAGAGAATTTTGTTTGGAGATAAAAGAAAGGAACATGTGTAATTGTATATATTGAATGCTACTGCTGAAGTAAGGAGGCTGAAGTAAAACTGAAATTGCATACATTTTTCACAAATATAAACATCAACATCTTGTCCATTTAAGCCAATGAGACAATCACTAAGTGTTGTAAAGGAAAACCAAGATACCTATATAGACAAATATATGTACATAGTAGTAGACTGAATAGTCCCAGAAATCTTTAATGTGATGTGAACAAAACAGTCTTTAATGAAGTGTTTCTTACCTTTGAGATAGAGATTAACAGATGATAGAAAGCAAACTAGAGGGCTCTCCTCTGCTCTGCAATGGGCCTTCTGTGTCAGTCAGAGCAAGGCGTTAAGTGTGGGGCTCAGTCCAGCAGTCAGGGTGCGGACCTCCAGGTGAAGGAGGTCTGGCCTCTCACAGAGTACCCACATTTGGTCTGCAGTCAATGGACAGACCTTGCCTCTCCTTGGGAGACATATGGAGGATTTCTGCCCGTGGATCGTACAAGGAGCACTGGCTCCACCGGTGTGCTGACTGGCGAGAACTGGGGTTCACCACCACTTACCAAAGAGGTAACTTGGCCTTTTCCTGGGGCTGTGCTTGAGATGCCTCTATATATCTGGAGATTGGTGACCCAGGTGCTTGGCTGTATGCTGCAGAAAGCCTTTCTTGGTCCCATGACTCTTCTGTTCTGTGTGGGGACTCAGCTTCCCTGAGAACAGAGCACACTATTTTTCCCTTTAATCTACATCACCTGGCACATGGGACATTCTTTCCATACCCAGCATAGTCACCTCCCTCAGGCCAAGCCTTAGCTTGAGGATTGTCTTGACCACAAGACTGTTAAATAAGTAGTGAACCTTACAGCAGCCAAAGTTGACTGTATTTCTGGACACAGCTTTAGGAGCTTCTTGAAAAATCTTGTGTTACTGAGTTGCCTGCTTTAAGCTGCCCCATATCTAACTCCAGGCAGGAGATAAGCACCAAGTCAGGACTTCAGACAGGAGGCAAAGCCTCCCCAGCCCCCTGGAGAGACACTGAGCATGCTGTGGCAATGACAACCCACAGGTAACTTGCAGGCTAGGGAAAGAGGTGCTTGATAGGTGTTAAATGCATGCAGAGTTATTCTGTTCTGGAAAACAGGAGGAAAATGTTCAGGAGGGACTGAGTGTTGCCCACAGCTCTCTGCATTTCTGGTGGGATTCATGTTGTAAAAGAAAAAAGATTTTAGGTTTATTTTCTGCTGTAACTGTAAAGAAGAAGAGATCACCTCTACCTTTGGCAGAATCTTCCAGACTTTTTTGCTTTCGTCTTTTGCTGGCTGGCATTTTTAAAAACAATCATGTTGCAAAGAAGCATAATATACTCAAAGTAATGGCTAAATGCATTACACAGAATCATTTAAAAATAAGTCTGGAGCAGTTCAATATTTGCTGTATATTTGTGCAGGTGCTATGCATATGATTATAGTGTTTGAACTTCTTTCCCATAGTCCTAGGATATCTTCTGGTGCATGTAAAACAGCATTGCACCTATCTTTAGTTAAAATAAAGTACTGGAAGTTACTGAGTTTTAGGAGCATTAAAAAAATATTCTGTTTTCTCTCCCCTGCCCCAAAGGCATTTTTAAATGTCATTGGCAGAAAGATGTCAAAAGATTATTTACTGTGTTCCCTCACCGCTGCATATTCCTCAGACAGAAAGTTCTGATATAACTCTCTGTCTCTCCAAAATTACTGCTGCAGTCCCAGGGGGTGGAAGTGTAAATATCATAAGTCTTCTTGTGTAGATCCATCAGCAGATGCATTTTGAGCTGACGCACAAGAGGGATTTTGCAGCGATATAGTGAAATTTTCCCTGTTGATGGAAATTCCTGGCAGATGTGAGATCGCTCCAGTGTAAAACAAGGCTTGAAACTACAGATAAACTGTGACTACAATTCACACCTTTCAGCCTTTCGAGACTGTGTGCCACATCTGCAAAATCTTCTCATATAGACATGCTGACATGAAAGGAGCACTTTCTTTATTAGTGAAGTTCTGATTTGATCTTCAATTTTGCAGGCGCAATTTCATATCCCCATTGCATTCCATGTGGATTGTGGTTACAGATTTTAGCAGCTAGGTAGCCACATATTTGATCTATGGACTGCAAGAGGCCTACACTTTCGAGCATATAAACCCAACATGCTTACATTCCCACTGATTGATTTTTGATGAGTGATGGATGCAGCAAAAGCCAGGCTGAAACTACCTCTGCTTGGACCTGTCTTCCAGTACAATCCTGACTTGCCTCTGTGTAAAGCAAAGCCCAAGACTTTATCCCTTCACTCCCACCATCCTATAACTGGCTCATACTAGCCACATGGAGAGCCTGGCACAAAGAAGGTATTTGGACCTGGCAATAGTATGGAATGGTTTGGATCATGAAGTCAGCTGGGCCCATGCAAATGGAATGTGTTGCAATGCAACCAGATGTTAATGACTAGATGTGAATGCAGGACACAGGTCATGCATACAGAACTGTGCTCTGGGCATCAGCTGGAAAGGAGTAACTCCGGGAGTAATTAAGAGTTTCTGGTGTCAGAGCAAATCAGTGGGAGCTCCTACTGTGAACATGTGTTATGAAAAACTGTCAAGATCTTTGGGCGAATAAGCAGAGCAGTAGCAAGAGGATGGTAACACCTTCATATTCACTGGGGAGACTGATACTAGAATATGACATTTGGTATTGGTGCCCACACTTCTTCAGGAAACAGTGAAATAGCGGGGAGAAAACAGAGAAGAGGAATAGGCAACTGTGAGGTCTGGAAAAATCCTTTGCTGTGAGAGATGCAGAACACAATTGATTTTCTTTGTGAAAAAGAACAAAGTAACTTGAATCCAGAGCAGAGGAATCACCATAAGAAGGTACTACAGGATACCAGAAGGCTCTTTCCTCCAGCAGGGGAAAGTTCACCAGAAACCACTTGTGGGAAGCAGAAGCTTTGCACCTTCAACACATGAAGGAAGCACAAATTTTTAGCAGTGGAGATGATTAGCTATTAGAACAAAATACTGTGAGGAAAGGAAGCAGCTCCACAGCTTCATGTCTGAAGTTCACAGCCAGAGGCCTTTGTAGAGGGCTTGCTTTCATCAGTAACTACATCAAATATAATGTTCTGATACAAAAATCATGTTATTGATTGAATTATACCTTTGCCCTTGAATTCAACAATGATCTGTTGATAACAACAATATTTGGACATACTTTTGTGATGCAACAGGTGGTAGAAGGGAGAGACCTATTTTAAGGTCAGAAGCCTTTTTCATATAAAGATGAAATCTCCATGCAGAACAGCTTTTCATGACTCGCTCTAATGCAGGGCTTCTGCATTAGATGGACCATGACTTGAAGACATATCCACATGGTAATTATTGTGTTGCAATGACTTTGACATTTACTTTTTCTGTTCTTTCAAGTAGAAAGTATAGCCACTTGATATTCTTTCTGTATCCTCACAGACATCAAAAAGCATGTAGCTATGCTTTTGAAACAGCTTTCCTCCCCTTCAGGTCTGAGCACTCTGGTTTCAGAAACTAACTCTAAAAGGTTTCATCTGCACTCTCCTGGAATTCCCTGGCCTTGTTCTCACCCCTGGGACCTGATTCAAATGCTGCTTCCTACAGTCACTTCTCGGACATTAGAGAAATATTGCAGAAGGTGGTGAGGTTTTTAATGTAAGGATTTGAGAACTGATTGTTATGATTTCTTCTTAAAGCTATCTCTAACTACACAGATGTTGGAGACAGAGAAATTAGTATAAATGATACATTTTTAAAATGAGATCTAAAAATCATCTCAGCCAGGTTTCCTTTGTATAAAAATTCCCTAAGCCCACAACTGATAGATTGGATTCTCATTAATATGAGTATGTGCTTTTCTTCTCAGCAGAGCACTAGAAATTTTTCAAATAGGAGAAATCTTGTCCATGTGAAGCTGCTGGATTTTTTTGCCACTGACATTACTGTTGCAGCATGTCAGCACTTGTCCCTTGGTCTGTTTGGCTTTAAAATACAGCAGCTTGAAGTTGTCATTGGCTTTGGGCCAGAATAACTCAGAAGTGGAAGAGAGGAGATTCCCTGTTTGTTGGAAGAAGGGAACATTTCTCTGCAAAGTTGATTTAAGAAAATGGCCATCTGCTTCCAGCTACTCAGAGGTTTGGAATTTAGAAATAGCCCTGTAGGGGATGTAATCCTGGGTAGAGGGCAGGTGAGGAGTTCAGTGGAAACATGCATTTGTTTTAGTTCCTTGTGATCTTGGTGGATAAATGGTGTTTCATACAAGGAAACACTTAATTCCTTGTCAGCAAGAGCTAGCTAATTTGGAATTCACTGCAAATGCTTACTTTGTACCGTTCCAGACATCAAGAACTAGAAAAAGGGGTAATAAAGTATTGTTCTCTGGTGCATTTTAATCCATGACCTTACAAGCTACTGACATAAAAATAAATGTAAGGCTACACTAGAAGAAATAACAGAAGTCTGAAAGAATTCTGTTTAGATCCTCACATTCTTTTCATATGAGAACTGAATTAAAAATGGAGTCAGCTGGCTGGGCTGTCTCACTTGAGAAAGAGAGAGCATGTAGTCTGTGTTAATTTGTTAAATTCTAGAGCAAACATTCTATTCATACAGATATACAATAGCGTAATTGTATATTTTTAAATCTATATTAAAAAAATATCTGGTTCTTTATAAGTTGCCTAAGGATCATTAAAACCTCATGGTACTGAGTAATACACAAAAAGTGAAACCTTACTGTAAATCCAAGGGAAATTGCCATTCCAGGGACATCTGGCACGACCTTCAGCTCTAGCTGAATCATCTAGCCGAAAGTCATGACTGACTGCTCATATCTTCAGAAATCCCTAAATCACTATGTTACATTTTCTGAATTATTTCTTTTTTAATTAGGTAAGAATAAAAATGACAGATCCAACCTGGAAAATAATGTTACATGTCTATGCCTAAAGACCAATGTGGAGAACTGTGTTACTAACAACAAAGCGGCGTCAGAGAAAATTTGTAATGCACTTCCAGCAAGGAAGATGAAACATAATAGTGAATGTATTTGCTTTTCTTATTTAGGGCACTTTGGTTTTTAGTCTGACAAGACCGATGGTTCAGGGTCTGTTGACAAGGACTCCCCTCCCAGCTGGCAGCAGAGTGTGGAGGCTGCCACGCAAACCCCACAAATGCATTTGGCCCAGGAAAACTGGCTCTGCACTAGGGAGGTTGTCTCTCCCCAAATTTGCCACTTTTCCATGGTTTAGTTTTAACACCAATCTGATTCACTGCCCAAGCACTTCTGTGACCATAGGGAAAGAAATATGAACAAAACAAGTGACCAGGAAAAGGAAGGATGAAATTACCTCCTTTGACAGCAGCACTCATCTTTATTGGTTTCAGGTGCTCACAGAAATACATGTGACTAGCACTTTCAATAAGAAAAACTTGGAAAAATAATTTAGGAGTGGTTGAGACTGTTTCCAAATTATCCTGCTTGCAGAACTGAAAAAATAACAATACCAATAATACCTTTATGAATGGGTTGCAAGCTTTGACTGAGGCCCATGCTTGGTGTATTGAAAAATAAATTCCACCTCCCTAGTTGCCTGCAATTCTCTCCTGCAAATATCAAAATTCTGAGAAAGGCCACCTGCATGTTCTGTCACACAAAATATTACCAACAGTGCTTGAAAAGAGTATGTGCAGAGAAATAGGTTGGAGTAATTGCATAGGCGGTGCTGGATGTCCCTTCTCCCTGCCTTGCTCTCTCATCTTTGTCATGCGTGATAATTTGTGGCACACCACTCAATCATCTTCTGAGCCTCTCTTTCAGAGTGCATTACTGGAATAGCTTTGCTCTACACTACCTCAGCACTGCCTTAGACAAAACCCTGGCCCTCGCTGAATGCCTCCAACCAGGCTTCTCTTCACATCATCCTTTGGAGGTGCTTAGTATTGATGTCATGATCACCTCTCACTGTTGACTGCAGAGAATGCCAGGAGGCAGCAGTTGTTGATAGCCTGACTTGTCTGTCACCCTCTAGAGCTGAGACATCACAGAAGTTGCAGTGTCTCGGTTATGCACTAGGTCATCTGAATCTGACCTTCATGTCTCTGCTTATCTCCTCATTCCTGCAGTCTCTTGTTCCTTGTCTCCCTCTCCACTGCATGGCCCTTTGTCCTCTGAAACACCATCTTTAGAAGGGTTTTTCCTTTCTCCTCTCTTTCATCTCTTCTTTGATTCCATGCTTTGATTTCTTTGCCAGGTGAAGCAGTTTTTCAGCTTGTGCTATGCCCCACCTCAGCCTTCTTCCCTATTACCTGTCTGAATATCCCCATGATATTGTCTTCAGTCTTCTTGGTTCTCACTTCTGACCACTGTCTCCTCCAGTTTTCTCGTAGTTTCCTATGTTTATTGCCATAACCACTGATACTATCCTATCAATTTATTCCCAGAGCTGTCAGTCCTCTTGCAAATAAATTGGTGTCCCCTTGCAGATAAATTGGTTCCCTATGCTGTCTTTTGATGCTCTTGCCCTCAGCCTGTTATCTGTTCAGCTTAGGTTAAATATTTGTTTGACATGCTTCTTATGATGTGTCTCTCAGCAAGAACTTTCAGTGTTTCATAAAGGATGAATAATATGCAGTTCACTTAAGGATTTTCCTGGTCAGTAACACATATAGTATAGTGTTACCACCTTTATCTCCCAGAGCTTCCCTAAGACGTTGACTTTGTTTTTCATTCTCCTGTCACCCTCCACAGATCTCCATCTTCACACTTGCCAAACCTTTGCAGACCAGCACTGTGAAGATCCAGGGAAAGCACTATGTCTCTCCTAGGAAGGGTAGCCAACCACCCTAAAATAGGGAACCATCAAATACTAATGGTTAAGAATCTAAAGCTGCTTATATATGTTAGAATATGTGTTTAGAACCCTGATGGAATGATTTATTGGTTATCTTCTTTATAACAGTCTATGCACTGATACATAAAGACCACTATGGAGTTAAAGAGAATAATGTGCTTCATTCAGGGATCTTTAGTAAATTATCAGGGGAAAAAAACAAAAAAAGGATAATTAAGCCCTACCTCTCTCAGTTTAGTTCAGATAGATGTAAAATACTGGAACTGTTTGGACAGTAAATAGAAGTTGTATTATGCCCATCATGGAGGAAAGCATTGATACTGTCACTATCAGAAATAATTAATGCCCATGGTGCCTCTTCATCATTAGAATAGGTTGTTTATAGACTAAGCAACCCCCCTGGGATATTTAAGAAAATATAGATGTCATCCTTGAGCTTTAATTACTCAGGAGCTTTATCCTGTGAGGTGCTAACTATACTGTGTTTCCACTAAAGTCAATAAATGTCGAAGGATTCAGTACCTTGTACAACATACCCTGTTAAGTGGCTTGTTCTGTGCTACTATTTTGAGGTTTTAAAATCTAATTTCAACAGCCTTTGTTCTTCTTATCCCTGTTGCTAATCCTATACCTAACAAGGAACACCTCCCTTTGTGGAACTTGTATTTTTTGTTTCCAGTAGGGAACCAAAGTTACAACCTATATGTAAGGTGTTTTTCAACTAAGAGCACAGGTTTTCCCAGGCCCTTTTGGTCTCTGTCTTATCCAAAGACCTCTTCTTTTGACCTTGAAGGACAATGTGAATCAGATCTGCTGGTATAGAGCTTCATTCAAAGCGTTTTGTCAGAGGCACACTTTTATTTTGGGCGTGGACCATCAGCAGGATGTGTAGCACACACAACACACAGAGAAGCACTAGTGCATGGATAGAAATGCAAGGCTAGCAAAGTTCATCCTGGGTCATCAAATCCAGTCCCTTCCTATTGCCAACAACAAAATCCTGTAACAGCTTCCCTAAAATTATCAAATTATCAATTATCATTGTCTTTTCCTCGGTTTTTACCAGAGGACTGTTTCAGAACCTCTTGTGACTGAAAGACTTAGGTATATCCAAGTTCACACCCTTTTATTCTTATGTAAATACTTTTTTTTGACCTTGAAGTACTTCTCCCTCTCTAGTGTTCTCTTCTCTGAGGTATTTATAGAAAGCTATCATTTTTCAACTTAACAGTTGTTTTTTTAGGCAGAAGCAGATGTGTACTTACATGGCACCCCTCCAGAGGTATAGGGTATATATTCCCTGGGTCAGAACTGATATCCCTGAAACATGGGTGATTAGAACTGTGTGAGGTTCCAGGACATATCTCTCTGGGGCTTTCAATAAAATATTTAAACTTCCCTCTTAATCTTTCCTGCAGCCTAACATTGCATGTCCTTTATTCAGAGTTGTACCACAGACATAGTTCTTAGTCATCCTATGACTGAATAAGCAACATTGTCTTTCTACTGTCATTTCCATCTGATGAATCTCCATCTTCTACTTGAAAATACTGTTATTTATCCCTAGGATTGTGACCTTGGGCTTTCTAATATTTTGTTTATTGTGACCACTACTATAGCCTGAAGTATCATCCAGCCAGACAAGCATGGTGTTTTGACTCTCCACTTGATGGACAGTACATCCCAGCATCTTATTAACACTCATAGTTTTTTACCAGGGTCATAAGTGAACATATTTTACTCTGAGGACTGATCTTTGAGCAGCTCCATTAATTATTTTCACTCCGCCCAAAAGTTCCTTTTACTGCAACTCATTGCCATCTTCTCCCAAATGTCTCCACCCTGCTTAACACTTCTCAGTGATGCCCCATCTTTTCCAGCCTAATAAGTAAAGTTGTGGTTGGCACCATATCTGCAGTCATGTGGTCCCAAATAGGTGCAAGTTATGTATTACCCTCATCTAGAAGCATCAACTTCCTTGGTGTACAAAGGCAGCAGGCTGCACTGGCGTGATCTGTCTGCCTTCGGTGCTTTGTTGTGCTTGACACATTTTTAATGTATTATTCCTTTCAGTATTTGATCCAAGTGCAACATGGCACTGAAATCAGGTAGTTGACTCTAGCATTTTAAAAGAAAAAAAAAAGAAAAAAAAAAGTAAAAAAAAAAGTAAAAAAAAAAGTTGGTAATATAAAACCTTGGTCTGAACCTGCTGCTTAAAGTTCCACTTCTCATAGAATTTGGGTATAGGGGAGTTGTCCTCCTATGACATGCCTGCTTTGCTGAGCCTTTTGCTCCTATCTCAGTTATACTCATTTCCATTTCTATATCCCTAATCCCATAGGCATTGATGACTTCAAGTGTGTGTTCAAAGTCCTCCACATAGTAATGTACCTCCAATCTGGACTATGCTCCTGCCACAGAGACCCCTCCTGAGTTGTCTGTTCTTCATCCCTCCTTTTTTGTGCATTTGACTGAGGAACTGATCTTTAAAAGAGTTTCCACATTTCTTTTGCTTTGTCAGCTTGGATGTTTTCTCACCTTAATGCTACACACCTTGACCTGCAACATGAGACTTAATTTAAACTGAATGACACTGGGTTCACTTTCTCCAAAAGGACCTCAGCTGGCCAAAGAGCCCAACAGCTCCCCCATCGTATCCTTATCCCTTATCAATGCTATGTCCCAAGTAAAATCAGCTTCTGGGGCCCCAATTCACTCTTGCCAGAAGGCCAACACATGGCACCTGCTTAATTTTAGTTTCACTTAAATATTTTATCTTCCAATTTAGTGCTTAAGTGGTACTAAAGTGGTGCATAGACCTTCCTAGCTAATCGCTAGTTTAATTTGTCACTGCAGGCAATCAGCAAATCTACCATTATTACTGGAGTGACTGAAGAAGATGGGTGCTTCACTTTAAAAGCATCATGAAAGGAGTAACGACAGGTTTTTATTTTCCTTGCCTAATAGACTGATTTAAATACTGCAGTTCTAATGGCCAGATCAGAGAAATGGTTGTGATAATTTGTATATGAGTGGGAATATTATTGTTAATATTATTGTTATTATTAGTAGCATATGGCATTTAATCCAGTCAGGATTTAGAACGTAAAAGATCCAGATCTTGGACTTCACTTTGTGTGGCAAAAAAGAAGTTCTTTAGTGAGAATGAAATTAGTTCACTATACACAGATGTTTCTTTTTACCTCCACTTTGTAGCTGTTCAGTAGCCAACCAAATTAATTTTCACGTGCTGTAAAGATAAGTTAGATCTTGAACACACATGTTAAAACACATGCATATTGAGTGACATTTTTTATTTGGTGTGGGTTTGTGGGGTTTTGTCCCTTTTTTTTTTTTTTTAATTACTTATCTGATATTCTGGAACTTAAAAGTTCTGGCAGGGCTGAGGAAGAGTAGTGATTAAGCAGCTGACAGAAACCAGGAAGTTACCTGAACATTTAAATGTGATTTAACACAGGTTTGCTGGAGATTCTTGTTGATTCCTACTATTCCAAATCACTTTGTGCAGCACCAGTCACAGCAGAAAATTCAATTAAGCAAAAATGCCTGTCCAGAAAGGCACAGATCAGAACTTTACATCTTTCCTACCAGAAGGCAGAGCTGTTCAGAATTAAGGGCAATGTATTTTTTTTATACGTTTGGTAGTGATTTGGTTTTCAGGAAGATAATCTTTTAAAGGTTTAAACAGTGTAGGTATTTGCAGCACAAATACCACCTTGGTTGTAAGTCACTGAACTCTTTTCCCTCTTTCCACTGTTATCTCTAATGTGAGTTGTAAGAGACGAAGTATGTCGGACGCAACAGCCCAGAAGAAGTGAAGCTGCTGCAGCTCCATGTCCTGGGTCCAACCAAGAAAATGTATTCCCAGTAGGCACACACTGGACATATATACCATATATATGTATATGTATATAGGCAGGTTAGGGTCGTGTATATACATATATACACTGGCAGAAAAGTACCGCAGCCCCTGAGGCTTACGAAAGTTTCCAGGTACATTGCAGGGGTCTGTGCTTTTGCACTCACAGAGGTCCAGAGGGTGGGTGATCTTCCCCGGGATTTATCTCAATGCCTTCAGAAAAAGTCCTTCTAGAGAGATCAGAGCGACTCGGGAGGCAGGGGGACAACGGGGGGAGGGCACCTATCACCTGGGGAAAGCAGATGTCTGGGAGCGGGTCCCCGTCCCCCTTTCCCTCCCTGCTGGCAGCAGCGCGCACGCCCGTTCCCCGCGCCGGGGTCGGGGGCGCGCAGCGGTGCGCTCGCTCTGGGGCTGCGTCGGCAGAGCCGCGGAGCAGCTGTGTCCAGCCGCGGACCCCGCACGGCAGCCGGCGAGGTCTCCGGCACCGCAGAGCCGCCGTCCAGGGGCATCGCAGCCGCACTGCCCATCTCACGCCCTGGGGTGAATTTGGCACCGGTGCGGGAGACGTTCGGGTTAAAGGCACCATGCGAGTGGTGGCGGAGGACGGGGGACTACAGGGCTCGATGGCTGTGAATGCGGAACGAAGATGGGAATCATCCAGCGCCGCCTCCCGCGGAGAGCTCAGGCTCGCTCTCGGATTTCAGCGTGTTTGGGGTTTTGGTTGAGAAGTTTCAAAACCTTTCCCCGCCGTCCCTCGCCCCGACACGTCCCTGCCATGGCGTTGCTGGACGTGCCCTGCTCTGGGCAAGCGTTTGCCATCCGGAGTGATCGGACCCCCGTCTTCGGCAGAAGCCTGAGCAAGCCGGCGAGCATCGGCGCGCAGGCAGGGAGGGGAGCGGGCAGCCTTCTGCGGGGGGCGAAACCGGTGACCGCTCCGCTGCCCCGCACCCGCTGATCCGCCTTAGCCGCAGGCAGCCGCCGGCGAGCTACCCTCCCTTCCCCGCTCCGGCCTCCGCGCCCCCCGGCACCGACACCGCACCGCACCACGCTGCGCCGCGGGCATCCCCCGGCGCCCCGGCAGGCATCAGGTAGCCAAAGGGGACGGCGCCCAGCCCTGGCCGGCCTCGGCGGGCGTGGGGGAGACACCTATTGTAGATAGTGTCAACGCTCGGGACGTAGGGGCTCACCCTCTGTCTCCAGGCAACACTGGTGGCACTCCGGCGGGTGGCAGTCCGGCTGGTCGCCGTCCTGCCAGGATGGGCAAGTGCTGCTCCAAGTGTGTTTCCCGCACTCGGTGCAAGGACGAGACGGTACTTTTGCCTCTTTTTATCCTTTAGGGAACGGGCAGGAAGGCGGCCGTTCCCGCGGTTGAGCCTGTGATGCGGCTTCTAGCTGGCGTCGGTGGTATGTGCGCATCCCGGGGTGGTGGAGAGGGGAGCGATGCTCGTCTTATTTACAGCGTGCTGAACTCTGGTTCACCAGGGGCAAGTCTAACTGTCGCTTTCACATGCACTGCAGTGCCTTACATAATTTCATCCTGCAGTCTAAATGTAAGGGGTGGATTTTTGTGAAACAAGGAGAGACCACTGGCATCTTCTGTAGTAACAGCTTGGTTTCTGGCTATGCTTCTCATACATTTTTAATAAGCATGTGGAGTAGAAGTTATAAAGGAAACTTACACAGAGTTTTAAAGTTTGAGGAGAGATTATGCAGCCTCTAGCTGTCCGAAGGTTTTACCTCTCTAATGATCCTCCTTTCCTACAGAGGATTGATCCTTCAGTCTAGGAGAAATGAAACAAGGCAAAACTGCATGTTTCCTTATGTCAGGGTGAATCTAAATCAAACAAAACAGATCATGTAACAGTCGGTGCAGTGGTAAGTAGATAGCTACAGGTAGCAGAAGAATATCATGTGCAAGACAACTTGTGGGACATTTCTAACCCATAGCTTTTCATGCTATTCTGGAAATTTGCCTGGATTTTACAGAACAAGGAGAGAATGAACATATGCATTTCATTTGGTTATCAGAAAATATCTTGGCAGAAACACATGCTTGTGCAGTGCATTTTGATAGAGTTTGGCTTTTTAAAATATTCATATACTCTGTCTAATGAAAAGCTGATAGTGTCTCACATTTAACTAATAGTATGTTCAAATATATCCTGCTATACCAGGTTAAGAAAAAAATGGATGGCTTAATACAAAACTTATTAAAGTACAGTGACTGTACTTTATGTCTAGGTGCTTGCAAACTTTTAACATAAAGAGTATTACGAGGGAGGATTGCCTGGTAACCATCATGACTGAAATTGCAATGTTAAAACACCTCTTTTTTGAAGGAAGTCTGTAGATCATTTTGAACATCAGCTGTAGTGAGGTTCAGTTATTGCTTCTACAAGTATTGTCTGAAATATTTATTGGTACAAGAGAATTCCCAATGTATGTGCTTCTCTTTCCAATGATAGTATAAAGCCTTGCCCTGGGGAAGTCTGAATAAAGCACAACAGTGACTAAGCACCATTTGCAGGTCAGACTTTTTTTTTTTTTTTTTTTTTTTTTTAATATTTTGAAAGCATTGGATACAGAAAAGCTATGCTGAAGGAGCTGCTTTAATAACAATTGCCAAAGAGCTTCTGTGCGCAGTGCATATTTTTAGGAGGTATTGTTGAGGACTGGAAAGTGTTCATGGAGATACTGTACATATATTTGGACTTCAGAATATAAGCAAGCATTTCAGTTGGCAGGGAGGAGAGACATGTCGATCTGGGGAGGTAACTTCAGGCTCCCATTTTTGCTTCCTAGCTGCAGCTGACTTCCTGTGTGGGTCTGGGCAATTCTCTCATGTTCCTTGCCCAATCTGGCCCATTTGTGCAATGGATCTACTATTTAACCTATTGCTAAAAAGTACCTGGAGGTTTAATTAATTAGCATTTCTAATGGATTAGTATCTCTCAGGTAATTTGCAGTTCTCAAAGGAGAGATACTCTAAGGCAAACTTCAACTCTGCTCCCCATTCCACAGTTACTCCTGGTCCAAAAGTAAAATCTCAAATTGTCTTCCTGATGATCTTTAAGGTCCCTTCCAACCCTGACAATTCTATGATTCTGTGATGTCTCCTCGAGGATGTCCAGCTGTCTGCTGAAGCTCCATGCAACTAAAGCAAAGTCTTTCATTGAATCATAGAACCATAGAATAATTTGGGTTGGAAGGGACATATAAAGGTCATCTAGTCCAACCTCCCCTGCAATGATCACAGACATCTTCGACTAGATCAGATTGCTCAGAGCCCCATCCAACTTCTTCCCCGAAGCCTTTGTCCCTGCTTCCCCTCTTAATCTGTTTGGACAACACCAGCATCTTATCCATCCTCAGGCCTATATCATGGCATCTTTTACCAAGTTATTTTTCCAGGTCCTTACACACAGTTATATCTAAATCCTGCAGGTTTTTTTTTCTCTGAACTACACTGCTAAGTTTTGACCACTGTTATTTAATTGGACAAATTCCTTCTTCCTTCTTACCTTTCTGCCTATCTGCCTGATTACCTGCCAGTTTTTCTGGAGCTACTTGGATGTTGCACCACATAAATCATACCTCAGTCTATCCTCAGGAAATTTTGAGTTGAATGGAGAATATAGAAATGCCATTTTGAGCATCTGTTTCACTTGCTGAAATGCAGTCCGGCATTGAGCCTTTTACTGGAGAAATACTGGGAGGTCTGTATGTTATAAAGCTGAAGAAAGGAAAAAGAGCTACTGTGCCTTCTATTTAACAGAGCAGTAGTTTAAGCACAGAGAAAATGTATCATTTTACCTGTTCTCTTCTATTTTCTTTCTGTCTGAGGAGGTGGGACATATTGCAGACACTATTTCTAGAGTAGAGGTATGAGGAAGAAGGCTCTCTTCATCTCCATCATAATCTTGACTTCATTTTATGAAAATTACTTCAGTGTTAGAGTAATTTCTTGAGATGCAGCCAATGGAAGACTTTTCTCATTGGTTTTCCAAACAATAATGTAATCCATCAGTCATCAAAAGTACTTGAAAAATAAACGCAACATTTTAATTTGTACAAAACCCCACTGTTCTGGTTTCACATTTTGGCCAGAAAGAAGTAATCCCAAATAACTTCAAAGCAATTTTTTTCCTTCCTTGCCATTTAACTGCCATACTGAAATGCGGGATATCTGTGCAGTCTCCTTACCGCGTCTCTAACCTTTTTGCCCACTGGAAACAGCTGTGTCACTGGTGTGGTCACCAAGCCTTTTTAAATTTAAGTTGGATTTGGCCCTTAGTTACTCACCCTCAATGGCTCAACTCCAACTGGTGGCCTAGTAAAGGACACCTACAAATCTTCTTTGTTATGCTGAGCATGTTAGACACAAAACTCTTGGGAGGCCAGCAAAGGTTCCTACTTATCCTGTTTTCTCTTTCAAATACTTTGTTGAGATAAATATTAATGAAGATTAATTCAATGCGTTATCCCATTAATTTGGTTTCTTACACGTTTGTTTTGGCAGATTTTTCCTCACATCACTTGTGAACTTTCTAATTGCTTTGATGTTTTGACTTGGAACCTACACGAATCTCAGCATTGGACCTGATAGCTTTACATTCTCATGTCAGATCCAGTTTTTCTCTTCTGTAACATTTGGTTTCCTAGGCGCTGGCATTCCCAGTTCCCTGGCTGTACTGATGCTGAAGTGCTGGTTATCTGCAGAGCCACACTGATGATAACAAGGAGGGGCCTTTTCATTTAGTATTAGTGTCGTGTTTATGCTGGTTGCAGGAACATGTGCAGCCCAAACCTATCACATTACACTGACAAAGCAGGTTACAGTGACAAAAAGTGTCAGGGATTTATAGATTCACTGAACATCCAGGAGACCATGAGGCTGACACAACGATCAGCCAAAACTATGCCTTCCCTCTCTTGAAGAAGAGGAAGATAAGGACTCATGTGCTCTTGTTCCCTAAAAGAACCTTTTGAGAAAGAGGGACAGCATGAGGCCACATCACTGAGCACAACCCTTGCACATCTGAGCTCACAGGAAACAGAGTCCTGAAGAGCAGTCAGAAAGCTCTAACAAAATACAATGCAAGAAGTATTGCCAGGGCGTGCATATGATAGTGAAGTTACCTGAGCTGCTCAAGATAGCCCCAGAGGCTGCTCTGGAAACCACAGCCCCAGCATGGTGGGAGGCAGACAGGGGGCCTGCTGTCCTCCTGGGGTGGTGTCCATGCTGGAATTTGAGCTATGGGATAATATTTTTAAGCTGGCACCATGGCAATTCTCCACTTTTCTGGAGAGGGTCTCACCACGAAGTGTCCCCGAAGGGAGGACAAACTTTATCTAAGATAAAATGTAACTTTAAAAAATGTGTCTGTAAGATTTCTCATGGGAGATTAAAATTTTAGCAACCTTTTTTTTTTTTCCCTAGGGTGTCATTTTTTTACTTGCTTTTCAGTTTCTTCAAGCAAGTAGAATAGTTAATAAATCCTACTGAGTTCTCTTTATCTGTAGACACTGTCAATGATTTGTACAAAACTCCCTTGCTTTAAATGGATTTTTTTTCAAGTAGTGGGAGCTGGTAATTTGAGTGGGTACTTCCCATCTGCATGTCCCCTATCCACTGTATCCCTGTGCACACACCTTCAAGGGCACCAGTCCTGGCAATCTGTCAAAAACACTTCTTAAAATGACTTCAGTGAGTTAAGCAGACAGTATGAGCAGATGCAGTGATATTCCCCAAAAGGGGAAACTCTATCTCTGTAAGACTGCTGGTTTGGGAATCTGTGTGAAGGGCTATGTTTTTTTAACATATCAGCGTTTTTATTTTTCATAAATTTTTTACTAATTAAAACAAAACAAAACAACCCACTTCATTTTATTCTGAGCCTAATGCAGTCCTTCAGGACTCTGCAGTCCTGGCACACAACCCCCTGTACATTACTCAGCAGTATATGGAGGCGGCTGTTTGGAGGAGCCCAGCCTTATGTGCTTGGCTTCTTCCCATAACTGAGTAAGAAAGATGCTCACATCACCTGGGTCTTCTCAGGCATCCAAGGCTCTCAGATCAGCTCAGTTAATCACTTTGTTTACAGCAAAACTTTCCGGTGTGTTCCTTGGATCTGGTAGAAATCACCCCTAAAAGGGCAGTATGTAAAGGACTAATTTAACTTCCACATTCCACTTTCTTGGTATTACCAAAAATAAAGCTGTTGTTTCATTTCTCTTAGCAGAGTTAAAAATTAGATGCAGGAAAAATAAACAGAAACATTAAGCTCTGAAATCTTTTTTTTTCCTTTTTTTTTTTTTTTTCCCCCACTTGCATTTTGGTAAGACAGAACTAATTTGCTATGCTATCCACTATGTATCCTGCTGCTGAACTAATCCTTTCTGTGCCCTAGATTTTTATTAGCCTTGCTTGCTTACTACTGAAAGACTTAATTTCTAGGACTCCTTTTAATTCCATTTGCTACTACACTGCCTTTTCTCTTGAATATGATTTTTCTGTAATGTCCTTTAAAGATTCTTGACCTTTTCTAACCTGGGACATATTTATAGTAGCCTGATCTAGTTTTCTTAATCATTAGTGATCCTCCCATCAGGATACATTCCTTTGTCTTCTTCCTAATGGGATTCAGGGTACATTCCAATTTAAAGTGCCCGTATGCTTGAACTATTATGCTGGGATTTATTGTACTCAACCATACCCCAATAGATTTTTCTGCGGCTTTTCTTTGTCGGTTTGCACAGCACTCATGAAATATCTGCTGTCAAAGTATTTGTATTTTAGTAATAACACCTTAGCATTGTTAATGTAAATATGCTTTAATTTTCATTTGGCCAGCTCATCTGTTTTAATTCCTTAAGTATTCAGATTTCTTTTGAGATAGATGAAGGAAAGGAGCTCTTATTCTTTACAGACAATAAAATACCAGAAGTAAATGTGAAAATAGCCATGATGTGATGCCATTAGTGATGTCTGTGTGGGTATGCCCACCGTGCTTAGAATGGTGTACAGTAATCTGCTCTGCAAATTTAACTGTGAGAGCATATTACTATGTTTACAGGTGGTTAAATGCAGGTATAAATAGATGAAAGTGTTTTAACAGAATTAATAAAACCATCTCGCACATGCAGTCCAGACATAAATGGTACACAGATTGAACAAAGAATGATAGAAAAATACAAATGTCTTTTTAGACACATAGGAGTAAGTAGAGTATTCAGTGCTATCCTGTGCATGTGAGGGTATGTATATGTATTAAGAGGTATTTCTAGCTAGTGAGTCGTGGCTCATAAGCTTGATTTAAAAACTGAATGAGCTCATTATAATCCTCCTGCCCCTCCCCTCAAAAAAAACCAAACCAAAACCAAACCAAAAAAAAACCCCAACAGATCTGAGGTATCAATCTAAATCTGCTTTAGTAAATGAACATGTGAAAGTGCTTATCTGGGATAAACTTGGGGACTGTACATATTTCTTTCTCTTTTTTTCCTTAAACAGAATGAAAATGCCCTTGTGAAAATAAAGGAGTTAGGAGTCGAGCTTGCAAAGATCAGGGATGAATTTGGTAAGTAGTACAAGCAAAATAGCACCAAAGTTATTTTCTCACTTACACACAAGCAGTTATTCCCCGTGACCTAATCCTGAGGAATGTGCATACATGAGATGAAGTCTCCTGAAGCCCAGTGGCAAGGGTTTTCGTGGCTTTGCAGGGAACTGTGCTTTTCACAGAATCACAGAATCATTTAGGTTGGAAAAGACCCTTGGGATCATCGTGTCCAACCATTAGCCCTACTCTAC
>WTSP01008240.1:0-34412 GCA_025331215.1 Actenoides lindsayi
GAGCCGCCATGAGGTGAGGCCCTGGGCGCCGCGGGCGGGACCGGGGCGGCGGACGGACCGCGACCGGGGACGGGCCCTCCCCTCTCCTCCGCGCAGGTGGGGGCAGCGCCCGGCCGCCGGCGGGGAAGCGCGGGCCGGGCTGGGTGCGAGCCGGGGCCGTTTCGCGTCGATCCCTTCCCCTCTCCGCTGCCGCCGCGGCCTGACGAGCGCTTCGCCGCTTGATTCCCCCCTCTCTTTGCCGAGCTGCAGGGAGCGGGCAGCAGGGAGCGGCGGCGGGCGGGAGGCGCTGGCGGGCCCCGCGGCGCGGGCGATGGATGGCGAGGGCGAGGCGGGTCTCTCCGACAAGGCGGCGCCGCGCTGGAAGAGGAGAGCGACCCCCCGGCCGCAGCCCCGCGCTTGGAGCAAACCCCGGCCCCAGTCGTACCAGAGCCCCAACGGCGTGCTCTTCACCGACTTCCCCGTGGAGGACAGGTGCAGCTTCACCGTGACTCAGCCCGCCGGCACCGTCAGCACCTGCCCGGGCAGCGCGCCGCTCCGCCGGGGCCCCGCGCCCTTCGCCGCCGCCATGGGATCGGTGTCCAACGGGAACGCGCGGCCTCCAGCCTGCCGGGCGGCCTCTCCTGAGCGGGACCCCCCGGTGCCCCCTCTGGTTTCGAACAGTTCTGCCGGATTTACCGCCAACGGCACCACTACCTCCCCGGGGAACCAGCCGGGTCAGCCCCGGAGGGTTTTCAGCCCGTCAGCGCTTACGCCGCAGCGAGAGCGGATTGTTTTTACGGCCGGCCCTCAGCCCTCACCTCCTGCAGACCCGCCTTCCCCCAGGAACTCGGCAGCGCTGCCCTCGCAATGCACCCGGCTTCCCAAAATCCCGGAGAAGGGGCCGCCGGGCCCGCCCGCCGTGCCCCAGGCGGGGTCCCCGGAGCGAGGCGCGGCCCCTCCGAGGCCGACGGCCCCTCAGGAGCAGCCCCTGGAGCAGCAGCCCGTGGTGCTGAGCACACACAGCCCCGCCGCGCTCAAAGTGGGCACGCAGCAGATCATCCCCAAGAGTCTGGCTTCCGAGATAAAGGTGACGGGCAAAGGCGGCAGCCAGAGCGCGGAGGGCGGCAGGAGGGTGCTGAAGGTCCGCAGCATGGTGGAGAGCCCCAGCCTGCCCCTGGGGGCCGATGCTGAGGAGGAGCCCGAGGGCGACCTGGACAGCGCTGGGACCCTGAGGCGAGGCCTGAGGTCGACATCGTACCGCAGGGCCGTGGTCAGCGGCGTGGACTTTGACAGCTCCTCTAACTTCAAGACAAAAAACAGAATGTCCCAGCCCGTACTCAAAGCAGTTGTTGAAGATAAAGAGAAATTTTCGAGCCTGGGGAGAATAAAGGTAAGCTGTGCTGGTCGGTGGCGCTCGGATTTGGGTGCTGTAGGCTACACGGGAATGTGATTTGCAGTCTCCCCGTTTCCCACTAGTGTTGGAGTTTGTTTCGGTTTGCTCTTGGCTGCCGCAGAACTTTTCCGAGCTGCTGAGTTTCTCAGCTCGCTTCCAGGCGCTGTTCTCAAAGTCCAGCGCTGAGGCTCCAGGGACACGATTCTGCTGCAGTTGGTGCTGGTGGCAGCCCCGCGCTGGCTTTTCCTGCTGCCTTCCCCAGCGCATCGAGCTTTGCTTTCACAATCGAATCGAGGGTTTAAAACCTCTTTCCCAGCAGGCGGTAAACAGGAAAAAAAAAAAGGCATTGACATAATAAAGTCTGCCTGCTAGAGTAGACAGGCTGCAGAAAAATGGACAACCTCCCTTAGACTTCTGAGACAATACTTACAGAGTGTTTCTAAAGTCAGTGAGATTTTTAAATTGGAGGAGACAATTTCGGGTGTCTTTTTGTAGCCTGATTTTTTTAACGCCTGCCAGTAAAAGCAGAGTGCCTGTTTTTAATTCTTGGTTGTAATCCTTCAGGAGTAGTAGATGTATATTGGATGCTAATGATTAAAATTAGTTTATAAAGACTTACTGAAAATCTTACACTTGAACATATCAATCTTGTATTCTCTTCTTTTTAAGTAAAATCTGTTAAAAAAAAAAAAAAAATTGGTAGATCCTGGCAGAGTGTTTGGAGTTCTGCAGAAATACTCCAGGCTAAGGGCTAATGCTGCAGGTGTTAAAATAATTAGCAGCTTCATGGCAGTTTTCAGCCAAACTAAAAATTAGTGTTATGGAAGCTGTTGTGAAAACGCTACAAGCGGTGGAACAGCAACCGATGGAATTGTGGACGGCTGCTGAGCAGGGAGGTGGTTTGTTGGTAGCAGACTGCACCAGGTTTACAACAGCAGCGCATGACGCCCTCCTGTCTCCACACACAAACTTCTTTTTGCTAGTAGTAGTATTTTTTTTTTTTTTTAAATAGACTTCTTGGACCATAGGACGTGTTGCACCAAAACAGCTGTTTTGTTTCAGAGGTTTGTTTTGGTCTGAAAAAGTTAGTTTACAAAATACTTCATGTGGTTCCTTTCAGAGTGTGTGGAGAGAGGTGGCTGCTCGGGGACAGTGAGCTGCAAGTTCACTGAACTCCTGCAAAGCCAGTGTACTGTGCTCTGAAACAGAGCAAAAGTGCAGTGTTTGGGACAAAGCCGCATAAACAGTCGGTGAGAGGAGGACAACTGGAGTAGCTTTTCACTTTCTATGATGAAACAATTGTTTTCTTGAATACTTGAACAACATCAGCAGTGTATAGACTGGGGCCTGTTGATTTGGTGCCTAAGTACTGAGTTAAACAGAAGTTCTTGTTGCTGTTGGTTGTTTTGTGTTCTTCTTTTAATGGATATGTATTTCTTTTCTGCTAAATTACCAGAAGAAAATGGTGAAAGGACAAGGGACGTTTGATGGGGAAGGTAAGCCCTTTTCTGTATGGACTTAATAACGTGCTCAAGCATGAGAGAGATGAACTAATTTTGTACACTTTTCATATGTAGTCAACGAGTAAGTACCTTGCACTGAAAAAGTAAACTGACTAAAATAGGGAACCATAATTTTGGCACTAGACGTACTTTAGGGAATACTGTGAAGAATATAGATTGGCAGGTTAAAAGTAGGGGTTTGTCTGAAGGGCTTCTTTTCAGCTTAAAACTTAGTGTCCCTCCTGCAGGCAGACTGGGGGCTGTGCTTGTCTCTGCAGAACCACACAGGTGAGGCTTGTTCCTCCAGCTGGGACCTCTGCCCTGCCACTCCTCCCAGGAGCAAGAGGAGCTTTTGTGGATCACTTTAGGGGCTTGGGGTCCTCCCTTGCAGCAGGTGCCCTCTGAGTTCATGGACTGTGCAGCTGTTCTCTTTTCCTCATCAGGCCAGGATGGAGGGCTGAATTCTTTGACTTTGTAATGCTTACCTTTTCTTGCTACCTAGGCTTCAAGGTTAAGCATCAAAAAAACACTGTCCATGTATCTGCTTTTCTGTGTTACTCACTAATTCTGGGCTTTGCCAAGTTTGCTGCTTTTCCCAGTATTTCAACAAGAAAAAAAAATAATTCCTGGCTATGAGTTCACGGAAGTTTCATTATAAAAACTGCTACTCTCTTGGCTGTTCTCTGCTTCGTGCCTCCTTAAGGTCATCTCAGCTGCTGTCTTACCTTCCTTTTCCTCTTGTTTCTGTTTTCAAAACTTTCCTCTGTTGTATTTTCATCATCCCTGGGCTTACTCTTACTTTCATCTTTTCTTACACTCTCTCCTGATGACGTTTTCTAGATTCTCTTCCAGTGGCTGCCTTCTATCTTGGACTGATCCCAGCTAATAACTTTCTCTGTAATGCCTCTCAGAACTCAGTTGCTGGACACAATTTCCTGTCTTAAAAGTGTATAAACTATCTAGACACATTCCAAAGAAAAAATACAGAAGGCCAGACCTTGTGTAATCCTCAGCTAGGGCTGTATGGTTGGAGCAGGTGGGACAGATCCACTCATCCTGGTGTCAGACCTGGGGAGCTGCAGCTCTGTGTGGAGCAGCCAGGCCTCTCTCTGCTTCCCCCGTGCTCGGGCGGGCAAGGGAAGATTGGACATTGTCCAAAGCCTGGCCCATCTCTGAAGTACCTTTCAGAGTGTGGTTTCCAACAGCTTAATCTGTCTGCAGGTTATTCTTCTCTTGAGTTTCTCTGCCCTTTTCGGTCTGCTTTTGAAGGGGTGCGTGGCTGGGGAGGTTGGGATCACTCCACACCTGGGTTCCTTTGCTGCTGGTGTGGCTGAACTAATCCTGGTGGTGCTGAAGTCTGTGAGGAGTGTATTTTGTCTTTAGGGTCATCCCTCTTGCTTATTCAGGCAAGCTTTGAAGTTATATCTGGAATAGTTCTGACCTCAAGCTTCCAAAATTCAGATCATTTCCTTCTCCTGGTGAAGTGTGAAGGTGGTATTCAGAGCTGACAGAACAAAAGTTGGCACGGGTAGCGGACATACAGTGGTGGTGTAGGTGAAAACAGCTAGACCTCCAGATCAGCGCCTGCTCTGCTGACACACTCGTTCCCTTTGGAGATTGCTGCCCAGTTGAGAGACACTGTACAGCAAACAGAGGAAGAAAAAATTGTTTTCTGTTTTTTTCTTGACAAAGGACACATCTGTTCTTTAATTCAGTCAGTGTGGATCTCTTTGGTGGCAGTACAGTGGTGCATTGTGGCTGCACCGCGCCATTGTCCCCCCTCCCTAAGATGCTAGCTTTGTCTCTCGGAGGTTGTGACCAGCACACTGACAGTTGGGTTTCTTTCATTGTTCAAATGTTAACAGTTTCTCTGCAAACAGCTACGCTAACTTTCTAGCCCTGAGTGACATGCTGCTATTGTTTTATAGAAAATGCTGTATTATATCAGAACTATAAAGAAAAAGCCCTGGACATAGATTCTGATGAAGAGTCTGAGCCCCGAGAGCAGAAGTTGGATGAAAAGATTGTTTTTCAGTATAAGCCCCTGAGATCAACATGGAGTCAGCTGTCCGTTGTGAGTATTGGATCATTCTGTTGCCAGACAGAGGATCTAGGAATGTATTGAAGCAAGGTGTCTTACTTGCTACTGGAGTTTTTGGCTGGTCTGTCATCCCCTTCCCCCTGCCAAAATACAAGGTGTTTCCAAATATTTATATTTTTTTAATCCACAAATTTGCAGCAACGTGGGTGTTGCTAATCCAAATCTGGAGATCTCGAGTTAGTTTTTGTTCAGGTTTTATGTAAGGCCACACCAAGGGTGTAGAGAATGTGGCTGTGGTTCATGATGGTTGTATGTGGAGAGCTGGGGCAAACTGGTCTTGGCTGATTTGACTGTAGGGTGCTGAGTGGGGAGAGACCTCGTAGGGCTGAGGACAGAAACACAGGAGTATTTACTCAGGACTTTGCCATGGCTGTTAAGGGTAAAGCTGGAGCTCCTTCAGAAAAGTTGTGGGTTTTTTTGGCCAAGGAACTACCTGTCCAGGTAGCTTTTCTGTGCCTTTAAGTGTGTTTAACAAATGAGATGCTAAAATTTTTCAGGCTGACTCGGAAAAGGAACCTTGGGGTATACATGTCAGTCAAGAAAGCTAACTGAAAAGGAGAGAGTGGGTGTGTGCAACATCCAGGGAGGTCGTGCAGGGTGACTGTGACTTGGCTGTGTGTGCTCTTGCTGCAGTAGTTCTAGGTTTGTGTCTCGGGGTAGGTTTCAATGCAATTATTTAGCTCTTTCAATAAGCCAAATTGCAGATGTTACTGACCCTGAATTTTTTTTTTTCTTTTTGATGATTCCTTGCTGACTTTCTGAAGTGCACAGATTGTTTAGCTGAATTCTTAGTGCAATGTTTTGTTAGTCCTGTATTTAATAACGTTTCTCTACAAAAGATGTTAAAAAGTTTTGCTTTATTTATTTGCTAGGTGAAGAAGAATGGATTATCAGAAGCCATCAGCCAGGAAGAAAGAAAAAGGCAGGAGGTACTCTCCAACAGTTCTTTCTTGTTGCTGGTTTAGGGATGCCCTGCATCCCTGATTTAATACTTCATTTGTTGATAAGGAGGCAAGTTCATCTCGCTGCTTCCTGAGCTAGAGTGAAGCGTCTTCTCTGCCCAGGGAGAATAAACAGCGAACCCGTGTGTGGGTGAGGCGCACGGGTGCCGGCGGTGGCTCTCGTGCCCGCGCACGGGCTCTGCCCGGAGAGGCTCCGGGAGCGCTCCTGCAGCAGCCCCGGCCTGGCTGCAGAGCCGGGGAAGGTGGGGGGCTGCCCTCGCCTTCACGCGGGGCAGGCAGCGGCACACACGTTTTTAAAGGCAGCGAGGAACACAGGACAGCTCCTCACACCGCCCCTGAGTTGTAACTAATCCTGGGAGCAGTTGTGAGCAGTCGTGAACGCGGGAGCGCTCTGTGCCTGCTGTAACCTCTTTCCTCTCACGCTGAAATGCGGTAGGTGCGTCCACGCTGTAACAGTGCAGGCACCAGCAACAGTTACTGATCTAGTTATCTTTTCTCTCTCTCTCTCTCTTTCCCCCTTTGCTCCTTTTGTCCTCTTCATCCACTTTCCTCTGCCTCTTTGTTTCTTTTGTCCGCTTTGTCTGCTTTACCCTCCTTCCTTACTTACAGGGGCTATAGCAAAATGAATGAGAGGTGTTGAAAAGAATAGCCTGACCTAGCCAGCTAGATACCTGCAGATCTTGAGGTATGTCCTTCTGTAGGAAAAAATCCCAAGGTGTTTGATTTTTGTATAGAAACACTGTAGTGTTACCTGCCGTGGTAATTTGCTCCCTTATCTTCGTTTCCCTTCTGGACATACCTCAGTGAATGTAGCAGAGGGAGAGCCTGGGGGGTTCTGTGGAGGTCAGAGATGTGTGTAATGAGCCTCCAAGGTGAATTTCCCTTTGGGACCTACAGCTGTTGTGTTCAGTCATGAAATACAGAAACATATTGGAGTGCACACGTGACATTTAGACAACAGTTTGTTGGGGTTTTTTATAACGCTACATTTCTTTGGCTATTTTCTTTTGCTTTTTTGGGGAAGGGGCTGTGGAGTTCAGGCCACACATTCTGCTTTTCTGTCTCCTCCTGCTGGGAAGCTTGGAGGCACAAAGCATTTATTTCAGCCATATCCTTTAGGAGCCTTTAGTCTATGTTTCCTGGAGTCATATTTACATCCCTTCAAAGAGAACAAGTTCTTTAGATGCCTTTTAAATGTAAAGCCTTTAATGTTACAAAAAATGTTTTAAAGCTGGAGGCATTTTTATTTGAATATTAGAGGCCTATTCTTTCAGAAGGAGCCTAAATAAATATTCTTCAGGTGTAGTTGTACTACTAAATTGTGCTTTTGCTGTATTTCATTTAAATTGCCTTTTATTAATGGCTCTTTATCTATTCTTTAAATTGTTTTAAACAGCCTGTTACATTATGATGGCAAAAATAATCTATTGTAGGCTTTCTGCCTTGATGAAATGTCAATGTCATGCATTCATGTGCATCCCATCTTCCAGAACTCCCCGGTGCGACGGATATCTGCGCATCTTTTGTCTAAAGAAAATGTGTCATGCAGACTGATTTGGACTAAAATAATTTCTGATAGATCTTTTCTTGCAAGCTGAAAACTCTTCACTGTGTGTGTGTTTGCACCCTGCAGTGTGCACCTGGCCCCTTGAGGGTGTTTTGTTGTCCATCAGAATTCAGGCACTCACCTACTTCAGTAACCAGGCAGATGAACCCCAGGGGGGTTTCAGGTGCCATTCAGAAACACGGGTGCAAGCAGCTGCTGAATGCTGCCCCAGCTGCTGGATGGGGCACAGTTGCTGTATGTCAAAGTCAAGATTGATTCTTAACCCTTTTTTATACTCCAAAATATGTTTGGGTCATGGTAAGATGATGTTTTCTCCATTCCTTACACCTTAGAAGTAAAGTATCTTTCTTGTCCCATTTATTTTTGACTATGCAAAGGACGTTTTGTCACCAAACTGGAAGAAGCCCGTGAGGGTCCTCAGTAAAAGGCTAAACCAAACCCCTCCAAAACAAAAATGACAGCTTGTCTATATTCCTGTATTGAAAAATGTCAAGGTAGAAACCAATTAGCTGTGGAACTCTGCAGCAATCATTGGATAAATCCTTTCTGTGTGAGCACAGCTGGGAGAAGTACAATGGGACTGAAGGCTGGAGATGTAACTGCTGGGCAAAGGCCAGAATGCCCTTTCTGGGTGCCTTTCTGCACGTTGTGAGCCAAGCAGCAGAGAGATTTGCTGCCAGAGTTTTGCTGACATGTGTCCATCATCTCAAGATTCTTGAGGCTGATGGAGTTGGCAGGCAGGCAATTAAGCATTATTTTAAGCATCACCTTTGCATATCTTCTTGCACAGCAGCAGTTGCTCCTGGGAATAGCATGCGGTATGTGGTAGCTGTGACCTGGCTGCTGCTGCTCCCCAGCCAGATCCCTTCAGCTTTTATGCAGGTGGTAAGATGGAGAGACTGTTGATACGCACGTTAAACTTTCTTTCCTTGCACGTAGGTTTTCTGTGGAGTGCAGTCATCTTTTGCTTCCACTGCATGAACATATAAGGCTTCAGCTAAAGTTGATTCTCCCCCGCCCCCCCAAGAAGTCCAAAACATACTGAATTATTGAAATCTCAGTTCTTTGAAGAAGACTTTTCGGAAGGGCAACAATAACTTTGCAAGCGTAGTCTGGGGACGCTCAGAGTCAGGATGCCCAAGAGAAGTTGTATTTGATGAAAAGCTTACCGTAGTAACACCAGAGAATTCACCAGGCTTGGAACTCTTTGAGAAATCTTGTGACCAGATGTCCTCAGCAGAATGTTTTGCATTTTTTCCCAGCGTGGCTTGTCCCAGTTGGCAGAGGGGAAGGTTCAGGAAGACTGCCTTCAACCTCTCTCTGTTCTTCCTTGCCTTTGTATGTGGTGATGGAGGAGCAGAGTTTCTTGAGCACACACATCAGACCATCTAAGTGAACTCCTCTGTAGACAGGCAGCTGTGAGACCACCTCTTTGTCTCTCTCCCTCTGTGTTTGTAGAGCCACAGACATCAGCCTTTCTAAATGGCCACATCTGCACTGTTGCAGCTGAAATACGTGCCTGCCCTTTGGGTTGAGAATGCTTAGAGGAGTGAGTTGCAGATAAGTAATGAAGTTACACATGCAGTATTGACATCAGTTAGGTGGAGAACGCTGCTGTGTTCCCTGTGCTGATGGGGTCACTCTGTTAGCAGCACCTGGGGGTAGCGCTGAGGGCAGGTGGGACTTGGTGGAGCTTCTGACAGAAGGGTTTGAAAATGACTGGATTTTTTCCGTGTATACATGTACAAAACTCTATTAGATTACAGTAAATAAAGCAGAGAGGTAAAATATCTAAAATCTGACTAGGTTTGTACATGAGATGAAAACTTCCGATGGAACAAGTCACGTGGCTTTCAAAGTCCAGGAGTCCATGAGAAGTTTGCTTTGTACCTCAGCCAGCTGGTGAACGTTACAGGGACTGCTCTTGAGCTGGGAGGGAGAGGGGCAGAACAGAGCGGCTGTTTGTGGAAGGAGGGGGCACAGACTGGAGATCCGTGTGTCTGGTCACTGACCTTGCTGAGGGGCTGGTGGCTGCCACCCTCCTGTCTGTGCTGTCACCAGGCCCTGTCCCTGCTGCAGGCAGCTCAGCCCAGCCCCTCTGTGCCTGCTCCCAACTCCGTGTTTCAAAAGTAACCCAGGGCTCAGGGCAGAGATGTGGCCAAGACCTGAACTCTGCACCTTTGCTGCGGGTGCTTGGGTGAGCAGAGCCTCTTACCCCAGAACACTTCCATTAACTTAGCAGCTCTTACTTAAAAAGAGCAAAAGAAAATACAGCTGATGTAGTGTGACTGGTATGGAGCTTCTCACTGGAGCACAGAAACCGACAGGGTTGGGCGTTTTAATTAAAAATAAAAATAAAAATCAACAAACCCCAAACCGCACCTCTCAGGAGTATGAATGGGGAGTGATCACAGCTGCTGTTACATTGTTTGTCTTGAATATTTATATTATAACCTCTAGCTTATATCCAGTAATGCCTTTGCCCCCTCTTCCATGTTTCCCTTTTTTTCCTTTTTTCTTTAAAAAAAAAAGCAAAGCCAACGTAGTCAATAGTAAGTCTCCTCTTTCCTCCCTCCCTTTGCAGGCGATATTTGAAGTGATATCTTCTGAGCATTCTTATTTGCTGAGCTTGGAGATTCTGATCCGGATGTTTAAAAATTCCAGGGAGCTGAGCCTGACAATGACCAAAACAGAGAGCCACCACCTCTTCTCCAACATCACCGATGTCTACGAAGCAAGCAAAAAGTAAGTGTACCAATACATTTCTACTTAAATGATAACAATTTAAAATTAGAAACTTAAATTTAAAGTTTGGTAATTACAAATTTAAGTGTATTGTAAACAAATTATAACTGAGGGATGATTACTAGTGGTCAAAATATCTGTCAAGCACGTAGTGAAATGTAGTGTACAACAGAAGGAAGGAACAGCCACAAAGTAGCAGATCTGGCAAAAAGTTTGGCTTGACAGTTGAAGAATGAGAAGTGAAATGTTGCACATCTTTATATGCAGAATCTTAGTCTTTTTTTATAAGCTGTAAATGACTTAGTGTGGAATTTGATACTCTCTACACTGCTTGATGTAATGCAGAGGGCTGAGGTTTTATTTTGCTAACCATGGGCTGTGGTTTGTAATATGAGTCAAGCCCCTGTTTATTTGGATTATGGTTTATTGGGATTGTACTTTTCCTTCAGTGTCTGAGCAGTGGAGCTTTGGTTGGTCCTGTCTGTAGTACCTGGTGGTGTTTGCAGGCTCGGGCCCTGCGTTACCTACAGCTCTCCTCTCTGAGGCAGCTAGCTCTTGTTGGGAAAGATCTTAGCGACTGGTGAAATGTGCAGATAGCAGTGGAGGTGCACACGAGTTGGCCAGGCTGGCCTTGCCACGACACTTGAGCTCCCATTTGGTGGGTAGGCTAGTACCAGAGGATTGGTGGGGGAGGAAAGAACAGGGTGTGTTTCAGCAGAAATATCATCCTCAGATCTAACCAGTTCCTAAGCTGAACATTCAGTAGCCATACCCGGTCTTGCAGTCTGTCAGACTAAGTTTACTGTGTCCTTATTAATCCGTGAGAAGTTGAGCAAGAGTTTCATGCTGGCCCTTAAGAACTGACTCTCACCAGTGTTCTCCCTGACCAGTGCAGTCACTGTTTGCTTTCTGAGTACTGGATGTGTAGTGTACTCTGCAGCTGGGGTATCTTCAATGTCAACAGCATGGGGATGGCGCTGTGTGGCTGCAGCACCTGACACCAGAGGCTTCACTTCAGTTAGAGAGATGAGCTTTTCACTTTGGTTTTGTTTGGTGCTGTGTTTTTGTTGTTGTTTTTGGGGGTTTTTTGGCACATTTGTTCAGTACAAAGTCAATAACCAGAAAAGCAGGTGTACTAGAAATGGTGCCTAATGAAAAGGAGTTGTTGGCAGATCTTACACGATACAAATGCTGAAGAGCCTGGCTTCTGATTGCTGATAATTCCTGCTGGTGGTATTTAATGTGGGACACGTGTACGTACGTGCACACGCAGCCTGCTTCAGGCTTGGACATGTCTCACACTCTGGCTCAAAACCCCGTCCAGTAAGGCTTTGCTTTGTTAGTGTGTTTGCTCTCCCAGCCTGGTGACCAGCATTGTCAGCAGGTGACTTACCCTGCTCTACGTAACTGAAAAATAAAGGTGTCTGCTCTCCTTTTCTTGCACCTTATTTCCAGTCTGAAGTCAAGTGCAGTGGCTAAAGGATGCACATGCCCTAGATCCTAACCATAGCTCTGTCCAGCTTCGGGTGGATCTCTCTCTGCCTGTGGAACACCTCCCTTCAGAAATGGGGCTGAGGGTTGGGTGGGGAATCTCTCAGGCTAGGAATATTTCTGGAATTGGCCTTCACACCTCATTTTAAATATTTTTGGTTGGTTTTGGTTTTTGTTTCCTTTTCTTTTGTCCTCTTTGTTTCCTTCTTGCAGAAATTGTGATGTTCTGAATTCTTTAGCATTAAACCCATATTTACCTCAGTGGAGTTTCTGAAATTTCCTGTTCCCAGTTAAGTTAGTGGCCTTTCTTGGCTTCTCATTCTCTGAAGCCCCATGAAGTCTGTGCAATTTTACATCTGTTGTGCAGCAGTTTGACTTCTGAAGTTCATGCAGTAATAAGACTTTGTTTAGTGGAGCATACACATGAGAGAGTCTAGCATATTGGATCCAGTGCAAACCTAATTTAGGAGTGATACGATAGGTGTGCATCAGCTTACTGTCTATACCTGCATTTCTCCATCCCCATGTGCCTTTGTTTTTCTCTGTCATAATCAAGGTCTTTTGGCAGCAGTAGGGTGTTGTCTGAATCCACAGCTGCCTCAGCAAGGAGTGTTGTCAGGGAGCTCGGGTTGTCAGAGTCTTTTTTTGCTAGGAATAGTACTTTTTAAAGGCTTCTCCTTGGATGAAATGTGAACTGTAAAGTATCATCAGCCTGGTTTGTTTGTTTGTTTGTTTGTTTGTTTTTTACTAGACAGATGCTGGTGTAACAGAAGCACCATGAATTAGAGGGTAATTGCCATCTTTTTTAAGTAGCTTAATAGAAATCAATCAGCCTGCAGGCTTTGCCTCTCCTCCGGGCTGTGACTGAACTAGAATAGCTGTGCAGACAGGTGTGGGGGGGGGCTTTTCCCTGTGTGGAATTAACTTTCTGAATATTTTCAGCTTCTAATTTAAAACATTTAAAGTGGAGATGGGGGTGGGGAGGGCAGTATTTTTAGGGGAATTCTTACAATTTTTTTGATTAGTAGTCTTCAAAGGAGGTGGGAAGGGGAAAAGAAGAAAGAATGGAAAAATGCCACACTAGCCTAAAATTATAATCTTATTCTTGTCCGGAAAGTCTAATGGTTTAGGAACTTGTTTTTTAATAACTTGGAGTAAAAGCAGCATTTACTACTTTTCAAACTGAAAACATAGTTTGTTCCCTGAGTTATGCAACACTGTTAAACTATAACAAAACTTTGTGCTGGCTTTCTGCAGCCTCGTTTGTGTAAATAATGAAAGTGATGTTAGAACAGAAGCCTTTTTCTCAGCATCTCCAAACTATCATTTCCCATTTTCAAGATCCTTCACGGTAGCAGAATCCATCTTTTTGTTATAAAATGGTGATACAATGGAGCATCTGTCCCACTGTGCTGTACTTTAAGCAGCCTTTCCTTTACTTAAAAATACAAAATCTGAATTTGAGTGCAGCTATCAGTGGTTTTGGTGGCTCAGACAGGAGTTTGGTGAGCTGAAGAATGTGAACTAATAAAATACTATCTTAGTCAAGATTGCTTACAGCTTCTATCCAGGAGCTTTGATTTAGAACATGCTCAGTGGAAACTCTCCAGAAGCACCACATAGGCTTCCAGTGCATGACAAGGCCATTTCTGAGGGAACAAAGCAGCCTTTGTTAGAAGCAGAACACAGACAGCAAAGCTCCTCTGCTTTGGGGAGCTCATTGGAATGTCTCTAACAAAGAAGAGTTGATCTGAATAATTTGTGCTTCATACGGTGTGTTTGCACATGAAAACATCTGGTAAGGTGGCCTCGGAGCTCGGAGTCTCTTCCTGTGCCCTTGCCGTGTGTGATGTGGGAGCTCAAAGCCTTGGGACAGAGCGGCACAAGCTGCAGGCTGGGCCCGTGCGAGCTGTTGGCTGGGGTGGCAGCAGGCAGGGTGCTGGCGGGGATGCTCGGGGCCAGCTCGGTGGGAGGCAGAGGCTGGGGTGGTCTGCGACCCCTGTGCCATCAGTCTCCTTGGTAGGAGCTGCTCTCCAGCCGCGCTTCCTGGGGCAGGAGGGGTCAGCTTCCCAAGGGCTGGGCTTGGGAAGGAGGAGGTGCAGGGGAGTGTGGGGGGGAAGTCTTAAAGAACAATTGGTCTGACAGGTCTAATCACCAAATTTATTGGCAGAGGGAATGCTTGAGCGTTTTTCTCTACAGTTCAGCCAGCAAAAGGCAAAAAGCAGATGGAATGTCAGAAGATTAGCATCAGCAGAAAAAGACATGGACAGAAATTAATCTGGCAGGTTCTGACTGTGGTTTTAAACTGTGTCTTGATTTCAGTAGAGAAGCCCGTGTGGGTTTGTGAGGTAGGTTAACATCTTGTCCGAGTATCTTAACTTTATTTTGTATGTGTGAATGTAAGTTGTGAACCAGGTAGCGTAGCACTTCCTCATAGCACTTTTTTGTAAACCAGGTTAATGTTTTGCCTCTTTCATGTATTTCCATAGGAAAATGCAGTCCTAGTGTTCACTTAAGAAGTGTGTGCATTGAATCAGTTAAAGCATTACTGCTGGAGAATGCACAGTTCTGTCGCCGGTTTCTTTGGAAGATTGCAAAAAAAGCCAACCCAAAATACAGAGGAGGAAAATGCATTTATGTGTGTATTTCTGTGGTAGTAAAGTGGATGGGTGTTCAACAGCTACTTGAACTTGTCTTCACTTTCCTGGTACAGCAGCTGATTAGGAACAAGGGAGCAGCCTTCTCGGTGGAGGCTGAGCGGTAACAGTCTGGCTACAGAGAACTCTGCCACTGCCCTGCTTGCATTAAAGAAGTGTAGCTGTGAAAGGGCACCAGGCTGGTAGCAGCTTCAGAAGTGCCTGTGTTTAGCTGGAGGCTGTCACAGCAGGAGGACAGATGTGATGCGTGTCCCCTTGGCTCCTCTCCTGTATGGTGGCATCAGGGAGCTTTGCTTAAAGGAGCCTTTTAAACCTCCAGTCCAGGGGCTGGAAGCTTGCAGTGCAGAGAGATGAGCTGTGCCGCGCTTGCCCGCGTTACCCTGGGCAGCAGGGAGGCTGGGCTGCGTGTCTGTGCGAGGCGGGCCACTTGCTGTCTTGGGGGCACTTGCTGTCCCGGGGGAACTTGCCGTCCCGGGGGCACTTGCCATCCTGTATGTCTCGTGTGCCTTCTGCTGCGGCGCTGCTGCTCTGGAGGGCACGCGTAGGGACGCTCGCCTGTCCCTGTCGCAGGGAAGCAGCGTTGTGCAGCACTGTCGTGACCCGCAGCTTGCCCCCCGCCTTTAGGCAGCTGCGATGTTTGCTGCCCCCGTGAGCTCTCCCGCGGTGATGGGGAAGGGGCTGGGGTGCCTGCGCTGGCCCAGAGGAGCCCAGCAGCGCTCGAGGCTGTGCTGCGTCACCCCGCAGCGGCGTCCTGCCCCTCGGCCCTCCTGTGACCAGCCTCGCCGCTCGGCCTGCTCAACGCCCGCCTCGCCGGGTGACGGTACACCCGTGTCACCTGGTGATGGTACACCTGCCCTTTGAACGTCCCTCTGGCTGCGGGAGTCAGGCGGCTGCCAGCTCGGCCGGGATCACCCTGGGCGTGTTTGTGTCCTGCCTCTGGCACAGGGCTGCCGGGAGCTCTTGCCACAGACCCAGTACCATCTGGGCTCCGAGGGGGAGCCGGGCAGGAGCCTGGGGGGGGAATGTGTCACTTGAAAGGATGACAAATTCCAGACTCTGAGGAGTTTCCTGGGTGCACTCTGCCAGCATTACTTCTGGGCTGTGATGGAGAGTTGCTGGCTGATGCCCTTCCCTCAGGGATAAGCAATGCTTAATTTACGTGTTTGTAGCGTTCACATTTTTATATTAACAGCAATTTCTTCCCAAATACCCAGATTGATTAATTCCCTTGCATATATTAAGATCATCAGTATTTGTGAGTGCTGAGGTGTGATTATTGAAGCTGGGGATTGCAGGTGGCAGCCCAGGTTTGTGGAGCATGAGACAAGTTCCGTGCCCAGCTCTTCTCCTCCCTTCTCCGAGGCCTTTGGCCGCAGCGGTTTGTTTCTCGGTTCTATCAAGCGTGTTACATGGGAACAGCCTCGGCCCCTCTGCCTCAGAGCCTCACAGAGTGGCTGTACATTCCCTGCTTCTGACACCCAGCTCTCTTTGTTCTGTGGCAAGTGTATAGGTGACTGTTGGGGCTTGGGGAGATGGGCAGAAGCACCCTGCCTCTTGGGACTATAAAATGCATGACTTTGTTCAGCATGGGAAAGGCTTTTAAAATGGAGACTCCTGTTGTGACACCTTTGTCATTTGTCCAAAAGATTTACATTTCTAGTGGCAGAGTGCGCTTTGTGGGGTCATTTGTCAGTGGGTGTGAATTGGGCGAATCAAGATGTGTTTCTCTGAAATGCAGCCCATTGAGTGAGAGGCTGTGAGGCTTGCCCGCTGCCTCGGGCACCTCACCCTACCACCAGTGCTGGCAGGGGTGCTGGGTTTCTGCCAGAACGCTGTGGAAAGCTGGGAAGGCAAGTGGCTCTCCCTTCGGCCGGTCCTTGGTGGGCAGGGTTGTGCTGAGAGCTGTTCCACCTTGCTGCACGATGAAGGAACGGGCTGTCAGTGCCCTTGTTTCCTGTAGAATATTTTAATGTTTTCAGTAGACACTGCCCAGTAAAAGGTATTTTTCTGGGCTGTTAGCTTTGCAGTGCTTGGTGCTACAAATCTGTGTGTGTGTTTTTAGTGGTTTCCATACCTGAGGTGGTGACTCCTGTAACAAAGCAGTGGTGCCAAGCCCTGTGCTCCAGTCACCCTCTGTTCAGCCATTCTTTTGATAAAAGCTCTGATTCAGCATAAAAATTCAATGGAAATAAGGCTGGAATTTTCCCCATTTTTACTATTTTAAGATTCTTACACCCTCACCCCCCCAACAGCAACAAGTTTCTGTTTCTAGTGAGAAGATTCACCTTTGGGAAAGTCACAGAAATGTGTGAGAAGCTCAGTTGTGTGACTGCTGCACAAGACCCTAACAGCCCTGTGTCCTCCGGAGCTCCGCAGCCTGGGACTGCTGCCAGGTGTGCCCTGTCCCTTCTGTCCCTTTGCAAACAGAACAAAATGAGCTCATAGCAACTGTACCGCAAATAATTTTTATTTATTTATATATAATTTTTTTTTGGGTGCTGATCACCTGGTTCTGGTGATTGACATTTACTTCTGTTTCAGACTGGTCTTCCACAGACTTTCTCCAGTCTCACTCAGTGACCCGTCACTTGTCTTTGCAGTGGCCCTTGATGTAAATAATCTGTCTCTAGTTGTTTGCAGTACCTCCAGCCTTTCCGTGTATTCCTTTTATGTGCTGCTGTTGGATTCTGCACGCGTTTTGCTCCTGGATAATAAGTGATTCCATAAGATAAATGGTTTTCTAACTCTATTTGGCTTAGTTAAAATCTCTTGTACGTGCCTGTGGAATTCTGTAAATTCAGTGCAGTCTGATTTTGGACTATCCATACAGCAAGATACAGCATTACACAAATACAGGTTCTGCTCAGCTAATGTCTTTATCTAGGGGCCAAGAGATAGTAAACGCTGACCGAAATGATTGGCAGCAGCCGTTTCTGTAGCTTTCTGCTGGTGGGAGTTGTGCAGTCACCGTTCAGGCCTTGGAAGGGTGAATGGTGCAGCACAGTTCATACACGCTGTGCACGTTGGTCTTTATAGCGCTGAACTCACTGCAGCCTTTGAGATGGTTGGGCCATCAGGCATTGACCAGGGCATGGCCTTGGGTGGGAGGAAATAGCTGAAGAAGAAAGCCTGGGCAGGTACTGGGAGGTTGTTGCTGATGGTGGTCACCAGACAGGGGCAGACCTTTAACAGGGGCCACCAAGACTTGAAGGAAGAAACTCTTGCCCTGAAGACAGGGTGGACTCCAGGGCTGGTGAGATCTCTTGTATTTCCAGATCTTGTGCTGTAAAAGGCAGCAAACAGGAAGCGAATTAAACCTGCATTTCTGAATCTGGCAGGCGGCCCGCAGGGGAGAGGGAGTTGGAGAGCATTGCAAAGTGGACATTTCTTTTAAACAACATAAGGACAAGATGAGGGAAATCAACTGCTGTCTCACGGTGCTGCTTGACTTTCGCTTAATGGGATTTAACTTTAACCAGAGAAGTTATGGACTTAACGAAAACAAATGCTTTAAATAAATCCTTCTGGTCCTAAGCAAAACAAGCCAGTCACACGCTGCAGTTAGTGCACAGGGGGTTCAACTGAGTGTGATCACTCGGTGCTGATCTGCGACAGAATCTGTCCCAAGATTTGAAGGAAAAGGCTTTTGTGATGTATCTGGTATGCAGAAATTAGCAGGTTAGATGCAAAAAAGACCACCTTTGATTCAACCTTTGATGCCTGATTTCAGAGGTAGTATTTCTTAGGGTACCTGTTGTGGGGGGTGGGACCTGGGTGTGCTGCTTCTCTCGGCCACTCTCTTTTCTTCTTTTCTTCTGCCTTTTTTTTTTTTTTTTAATAACCTTCCACTATCCCAGGATTTGTACTGTTCCTTACAATGCCTGTGGCTGATGATGTCACCGATGGAGCGCCAGATAAATTCTACAAGTGGAAGTTGAGCCCAGCATGGTCAAACGCCTTGTCAGCGTCCCGTAATGTACAGCAGGAAGAAATGCTGTGTTTTCTCATTTCCTGAGCAAAGGAAATTGGCAGCGCGCTGAGAAGTTTTCCCGACTATAAACATGTCTGAGTAGAAACAAATTCCAGTTGTGCACAGTTCATGGTGGTCAGCGGTTCAAATCTGGCTGTTGTGGCTCATGAGAAACTGTAGCTGTGTAACTTGGAGACTGTTTGTTTGGGGTTTTGTTTGTTTTGTTTTTACCCCTTCTTGGACCTATAAAAATTCCTGCTGCACCGCTGAGAGGGGAAGAGGGAGGAGGAAACCAGGCGCCGTAGGAGGCATCGCTGCTTCTCCTTGCGGGCAGCGGCCTGTTCTTCACTAGGTGATGGTGCTGATAAACATCAGGCTGTTTGATCTGAAGTTAATGCGTCAGAACTTAAATAAGAACAAGCAAGCAAAAAATCCAAAAGCAGAACAAAAACCAAACCCTTGATTCTTCAGACTGGATGAGTGACAGGCTGAGAATGTGGGACCCACTCAATTCAGGCAGCTTGGTTTAAGCACACCTGAAAAACATCTTGATGTTGTCAAACACTTGGATGATAAACTTCTGTTCATCCTGTTCTGCTCTTCGGTGGGTTTGAGGTTGGTTTGTGAAACCAGCTGTGGAGAAGTTGATGGTGCACTTAAAAGAAACGCTGACAGATTCTGAAGAGCCGGTGTTAGTAATGGGAATGTGTAGAAAGGGCAGAAGTAAAATAAAACATGGTTCAAAATATTTCAGCTTGATGTGAGATCATGTGTTCCAGGAACCCCCTTCATCTTTTTGTGCTATATGTGAATTTTTTTTTATCTGTTTCACTCCATGGAGTCCATGATTCTAGTGAATCATCTTCTGCAGTGGCTGCAGGCAAGTCTAGAATGGGAGGTTTTCAGCAGCTTCTGAGCTTGCAGGGCTTGCCCTGATGTCAGCGCAGGGAACTGTAACGAGCCGCGGTAGCTGATCTGTGGGAGCTGCCGTACCCCGAACGGTGAGGTGCTGAAAGAATGGCTTTTGTTTTCTGGTAGAGCTGGAAAAGCAGAAAGGCGTGGAAAGCTTCCAGAGGCTGGGGGACTCGCCTCTGGAACAGAGGATGAGCAGTAGGAAGTTCTCAGAACAAGCACGTTAGGGGAAGAAGCTCAGGATTTGGGTTTCTGTTCCTACTTTCAGCATTTCCATTCTGTGTTTTAGTGTTTTGGTGGTAGAGTGAAGCACGTGGTACATGAGCACCTCAACCGGCTCGGCCCGCTTTGCTTGGCATTTTTTTTTCTTGTCTGTTGTGTGGTGGGGTTTTGTTGGTTGGTTGTTTATTTTTGTTCTTAGTTGAGCCGTTCACACACAACTTCATTTCATTGGACATTTCTGGTACTGTTCTTCCTTTGTAACAAGAGGAAATGTGTTAATGTGCACTTGAAATTGTTTCTCGTCTTTTTCAACCTTGTTTCTGGAAATTCTCGTCTAACCAGACGAGCGGAGCTGTGTCGGTTTTGGCAGCTGGAGGATGGGAAGTACCTCTGCTTGAGCCGAGCTCTGCCGGGTGACGCTGCCACCTCAGCCACGCTGTGTGGGGAGGTTGTCCTGGCTGTGCTGCCGAAGGAGAGATGGGCTCACCTGTCACAGTTCGAGTCGTCCTTAGTTTTAGTAAGGTCATGGCTGTGTCAGGTGACGTGTGAAGTAAAAAAAGTGAGAAAATTGGCTAGTTTCTTGTAAAAATGAATAATTTATTGTCCTTTGTTGCAGGTTCTTTAACGAGCTTGAGGCAAGACATCAGAACAACATCTTCATTGACGATATTAGTGACATAGTTGAAAAGCATTCTTCGTCCACCTTTGATCCGTACGTAAAATACTGCACCAACGAGGTCTACCAGCAGCGAACCCTCCAGAAGTTACTGTAAGAACCCCTTGTAAAATAGGATTGTGACCCCAGCCCCTTGCTCACAGGAGCGAGTGGTGGTGAGCGGTGGCGTGAAACTGGCTTCCCGCCGCGCGTGTGCTTGGCGTGCGAGGCCCCGGGAGGGCAGGGCGAGCGAGGGTGCGCCGAGCCGCGCAGCCCGGTCCCACCACGGCCGCGCGCTACGCTGCCCTTCCAACTGCGCTGCAGGCGGCATCCGACGTTCCTCTCTCCTCTGCTGCTGCTGAGCCTGGCTGTGCTCACGCTGACCTGTGACAGGGCTTGAGGTTTCTGAATGTCAGCTCTGGCCTTGCACATCTAAGTAAATAAAGCTGAAGGCTTAGTTGGTGCCACTTCTTCAAACAGCGTTGTATTGCCAAGAGAGGTTGGACCAGATGATCCTTGAGATCTCTTCCAACCTGGGATTCTGTGATTCACTTTCCTGTTAAAATCATGATTGATTTAAAATCTAGTGACTTCCACAGCTGTCTGTTAAAAACCATTTCCTTTTCTCCCCCTTTCCCCCCAGAGCCACCAACCCATCATTTAAAGAGGTGTTGTCCCGGATCGAGGCCCATGAAGATTGCCGGAATTTACCAATGATCTCTTTCCTCATTCTTCCCATGCAGAGAGTCACTCGTCTTCCCTTACTGATGGATGTAAGAACAGAGTTACTTTTCTATTTCCCCTTGATGCTGTTCTTTTAATGTTCACATTCTTTGCTATTCAACTCCTGGCTCATTCCAGTCGCTTCGTAGCTCCTTACCTCTACACTGCAGATGCTGCTCTGTTGGCTGTGAAGGACAGTAGCATTTGTTTCCTTACTGTGACTGGTACCGTCTGCTCCTGATCCCCCTTCAAAAGTTAAATACTGAAACATTCTGACAGAGAAGCTGTACAGGAAGGGAACAGTGGTTCTGAGAGCAGAGCGGCACTCCACAGTGTGACAGGGCCCTCAGGGGAAGGGATCTCCTGTATCACAGTCCACAGCTGGGACGTAGAATCCTAGAATGGCTGGGCTGGAAGGGACCGCCCAAGGTCATCTAGTCCAGCCCCCTGCAGTGAACAGGGACACCCTCAGCTAGACCAGGCTGCTCAGAGCCTTGTCCAACCTCACCTTGAATAGCTCCAGGGATGGGGCCTCAGCCACCTCCCTGGGCAGCCTGTTCCACTGCTCTACCACCCTCAGTGTAAAGAACTCCTTCCTGCTAGCCAATCGAAATCTACTTTTCTCTCATTTCAACACCTTACCCCTCGTCCTGTCACTCCAGGCTCTGTAACCAGCCTCTCTCCAGCCTTCCTGTAGCCCTCTTTGGGGACTGGAAGGTCACTAGGAGGGCTCCCCGAAGCCTTCTCTTCTCCAGGCTGAACAACCCCAGCTCCCTCAGCCTGTCCTCGTAGGAGAGGTGTTCACTGCACCCCTTCGATGTCAGTTAATGTGCATGTGACGTTCTGTGTGTGTTACAGCCTGTGATGCTTAGTCCCCTGCAGTAACTGACAGTTTATTTCAGACTATTTGTCAGAAAACTCCCAAGGATTCATCAAAATACGAGAACTGCAAGCAAGCTCTGAAAGAAGTGAGCAAGGTGAGTTCTTACAAACTTCATCTAGATGCAGAGGGCTTTCTGCTTTGACTGGTGTCCTTCCTGAATTGCACTACATGTGTTTGTCGTTTAAAAAATCCACTGTGAGGAGTGTCTGCTTTGGGGGTTTGTTAGTCGCTGGGGAATTTTCATGTTTATTGCTCACTTTGTTCCTGGTGGAGCTGGACACGTTTACTCTGTCTGCTGCCAGTCACCCCAGCAGCAAGGTGTGTGGTGGGCTGTGCAGACAGAGCCAGGCAGAGCCCAGCCTGACAGCCGGGGGAGGGAAGGCTGACTCTTCTGAGCAAACTCAGCGTTCTTTCTGCTTTTTCTGACCCAGATCACTCTCTGTCCCTTCTTCAGGAGAGTTCTCTTCTGTAATTGTGCTTTGTTGCCAAGAATCAGTGCTGGAAGAAGAGCACAAGTCCATTTTTCGGGCATCAATTGTAATTTCAACAGCACTGACTTGTACAATAAATTCTGGTTCCTCCCATCTGAACCTGAGCAATCAGAAGAGCAAATACTTTTTTTTTTCCTAAATGGTGGGAAATTCCAGTGTATGTTTAATAGACACTCTGGAAATAGACAACTCTTTAAAACAGAACATCATGGTATGATCTAAGGGTCAAAGGACTGGATATTTTTTGCCTCCAGGATCCCAGAATTTCAGCAACTGTGTGTCATAGACTGTTGTGAAATGGGAAGTGCTGGGCGTTGCTTAGTGAGACAAAATCGTCCTCTGCGTGTTGGGGCTAGACGTTCTCCTGGGCCCTGAACATTCTGCTCTGCTGTAGGGAAAAATGGATGGTTTCCATGCATAAATAACATGGATGGGAAGAGCACTGAAGCATAAAAACTCTAAATTGCTTTACTTCAGAAGGGCCACCGGGGGGGTGGCTTTTATGGCTAAATTACTGTCTCGTACTTGGTGACAGCCCGAGCTCGGCAGCCCCGTGCCGCTGGCAGCCCCGCTGGGGCTCTGTGCAGGAGCAGCGCGTGGCCTGTGGAGAGGAGCAAAGTCCCGCTGGCAGTTGGGAGTCCAGCAGGATATTGCGGGGTTCAGGGGGATGCCTTTTGACACCCCTTCTTGTGACGTGCTCCCTGTGCAGGCCCCAGTGAAACTGCAGCGTGCTCCAGAACGGCCTTCCTGAGCTGGGCTGCAGTGAACCTCTGCTGGCTGCCGCTGGCCTTTGCTGACGCGGTGGTGCCGCGCTGTCGGCGCCGGGACCCTTTGGTGAGCGGGCGGGCAGCGCCTCACACCGATGGGTCGCTCTGGAAGGTGGTTCGAATGGAAGCGCGTTTTATAAAGGAACTAAGGTTTGTGTCGTGAGCCTGGAGTGCGGTGTTGTTCTGGTCACGGATTGTTGTGTACATGTCTCGTTTCCAGCTGGTGCGTTTGTGCAACGAAGGCGCTCGGAAGATGGAGAGGACGGAAATGATGTACACCATTAACTCACAGCTGGAGTTCAAGATCAAGGTGTGACATTTCGTACTGTTACGTGACGAGTGTGCTTTTGTGAGGAGACAGCTTTTATTTTATTAATTATCATAGATGTGGTAAGTAGAGGCTCATGGTTTTAGAAGCACAGGTCTGTAAAGGACCGTGGTCGGTCTTTGAAAAAACGCTGTCTCCAAAAAGATGGGTTTTAACTTGTTGAAAGTATTTTAATTTTCAAACTTTTATTAAAAACTGAAACCAGTAATATTATCTACTTACAACAGTAATAGAAAGCTTTTTACCAGATAACATGAGTACATTTGCTAACAGTGGTGGTAGCAGTCTCAAGCTTTGGCCAGTCTGGAGTTTTGAACAGTCTGAAGTCGTTGGGCTTTGCCATCTCCCCAGAGCCTCCTCGTCTGCAGCAGCACCCAGCGCTGCTGCTGGGGCTGTCCCGGCTCTGCCCTGGCCAGAGGCCCCACGAGGCTCTTCCTGCACACCCTGTCACTAGCAGCTCCCACTGCTTTTATGGCACTAATGGCAACTCCAGGGATTTAGTTTCTCTAAATTTTTTTATGCAAGTTTTATTTTTCCTTTGTGCATCTCAAATGTAACTGTTCAGTGGTTTGCCCTCCTCTGTGGCTCGAGAGCGGGCAGGCGGGCGTGTGGAGACGGGCTTTGGCCCCCTGTCAGGGCTTTGGCCCCGTGTCAGTGCATGTGCAGGTTCCAAGAGCCCGTTCTGTGTGGAACGGGGACGGTGCACACGATGTGCTGCTTGGGCAATTAAGGAGGAATTAATATTGCAGTAAAACCAGGCTGCCTCTGGAATCCGGTCCGTTAGGAAAATGTGATGAACTCACAGTACGTATTAGAGGAATTTTTAGTTCATCCTCAAATAGCAATTTTTAAAGTACTTTTTGTCTATAAAACAGTCACCATGGTGCTGTAATTCTGTTTTATAACCATTGTAAACTGGGTAAACTATTTCTGTTCTTGGTCAGCCTCACAGAGCGTGTTTGGGTTTTTGTTTATTATTTTGTTAGATGTGGCTGTGGATTGTTTCATGGGAGCGCAGGAGAAGCTACTCAAATTATTCCATCACCTTTGTACATGGCTAATCTGTAGAAATTGATTTGTATTAAGATTTAGAAGTCTTTATTCTTGAACTTTTCATCTTTAGGCCCAGAGAAATGGTGGGTGTCTTTCTGCTAACAGACTTCTCTGCTCATGAACAGCTTTGTTTGCAGCTTCTGTGTTCAAGGACCCTCTAAAGTCTCCTGTTCTGTAAAGTCACAGTGAGTGTGATGATGTAACTGTCAGGGCATGGCCGACGTTTCGCATTCCTGAGCTGTCACGTGGCCATTACTGTGCTTCAGGAAATGGAAAAGCCAGTTGTTTAAAAAAATAAATAAATAAATCATTGTCAAGGTACCTGAAGGTACCGTGCAGTTTGCATTGAAAGTGCACCAACTGTAACAGAACTTTGTGCAATTCAGCGATGGAGCTGAGGAGTTCTGGGGGTGTTGTCTGAGCACTGAGCTAACAGGGCCTGTCGCAGCCTGGGAGGTCTCAAATACAATGACAATCCATAGAAAATGGACATGATGCAGTCCTAGGAGAAGGAAATAAAGTTGGATTGATAGGAGTCAAGTGAAGCCTCTGACCTGAGATACCAGGGGACAGTACCAAGTTAGTGACCTTGAAGGTTCAGTGATTTATAACCGGGGGGTTGATTCACTAACAGAGCTGGATAAAAATCTGTTTATGAAATAGAGATTTGAAACAAAACTCTGTTTCCACATTGGAGAATACTGTGGAAAGTGCATTTAATAAACTCGGGGGTTGCACAGAACTAGGAACCTGAAAAGGTCATGTGAACCAGCAGAGTGTGTGAGCTGAACTGGGAAGAAATGCGGGAAGGGAACTCTGTCAAGATCCACTACACTAAAACTGCCTTGGTAGTGTGAATGCAAAGCACAAGGAGTTGCAGCAGATAAATGCTGTATGTTGGTATCTGCCCCAGGAGCCACTGGGAAGAACTGGAGGTTCTGGTAGGTCCCTGGCGTAGCGAAGGCTCTGTTCTGATGGGTGTGTGCCTGTCCCAGTGCCGGGGGGGGTGGGCAGTCGGTGGTGCCCGTTCTGGCGGGGCTGGGACCTACATCAGGCCAGGGCAAATGAAAAGTCTCAGGCTTCTTTAACTCTAACAATTTGCAATAGTTAGAGGCTGGCTGCACTCAGCAGTTTGGAGCAACCTTCCTGTGCCCTGAGAGGAGGAGGAGGAGAGCTCTGTGGTGCTGGGTGGTGTCAGAAAAAGCGCCTCTGGGAAACCAGTTTTGTCGTGCAGCTTGTCAGAGTCACTGTGAAGCTGAACCTCAAAACTCTAAACCAAGGGGGCAGCTGCACATCAGATGAGGGAGTTAATACTTTGTTCTCCTGCAGTAAGATCACTGTTTTGGTTTGGCCATAGTACTGTGGGCAGGTGTTGACAAGTTGAAGTTAGCTTGGCACAGGGCAGCTGAAGTGATGAGAAGATCTGAGGAGACAGCCCATGCAGGATGAAGATGACAGCTGACAAACTGAATGAAGAATTATTTTTTACAAGCATGTGAAAGGTGATTTAAATGCGGCGGGGTGGGGGAAAAGCAGTTGTCTCCATTAGCCTAACGAGGCAAGACTGAGAATGACTTTGAACAGCAGCAAAGGAATTGGGGAGGTTTGACAAGCAGAAGGCTGGTTACAGTGAAAGCAGAAACAAAGATGTGATGATTTCACCTGGGGATGAAGAAGTTTCTAAGCTCCATAAAACGCAGCAGTAAGTGCCCGTGTTCTGCGGCAGGGCTTGGGTACAAACATCAGCAAGCGCTGGCAGGTTGGATGCCAGCTCTTCCCGTGGTACCTTGTCCCTGCTGCTGGAGAACATGTGTTGCAGGGTGTGCAGCACAGGCTTTGCTCACAGAAGGTACCTGCTGAGCCAGTACCATCTTCAGGTGCTCTGCCTGGTGCACGGGCAGTACCCCAGCATGTGCACACACAAAAGTGTTCAAGTTAGGACCCAAAGAGCAATGAGGGGTGAACCCTGTGGAGGAGGTGAGTGTCTTTGCCTACGGACAGCACAGTGGAGCAGAAAGAACCTGCCCACTGTGTGCCAGTGAAGAAGTGTTCCTGTAGCAGCCCTGCTCAGTTTGGTGAGACAAGGAGCTGGAGAGCTGTGAGCTGCCTAGGGGAAAATCCCATGTTCATCTGTGCTTAGAGCAGTTCTTACTCTACAGCAACTGCTGTGTTCCTGGAAAAGAGTCTCTTCGTTCTGCAGTTTCCTGAGGAGATCTCACGTGGTCTGTTCCATCCCAAGAGTGACCAGTCGGGTCTGTTCACTTTGAGTGTAGCTGAGCAGTTCAGAGGCGACTCTCAAGGATTTGCAGGCTGTTACTCATGTTACATGAATGAGGAGGATGCATGAACCTTGATAGCAGCTCATCTGTGCTTGTACTCGTGATCCCCGAGCTTTGAGTTCATTCAAGCATTTTTTTCCCCATTCTGTTACCTGACTTTAAAAAATCTGTACTGTTGAAGGATTAAAATGTTACTGTCTTGCTTTGTAGCCGTTTCCACTGGTTTCCTCTTCACGATGGCTAGTGAAAAGGGGCGAATTAACAGCGTATGTAGAAGACACTGGACTCTTTTCTAAAAGGACTTCTAAACAGCAGGTGTACTTCTTCCTCTTCAATGATGTCCTCATCATCACCAAGAAGAAGAGGTAAGAGCTTCACCTCTCTTCGATTGCCTGGACTCTCGGGGGGAGTGGCCGAGTTACCCTTGTCTTTCAAACTCGTGGTGCCTGCCACGTGTGCCTCTCCCGAGGAGAATGGAAACAGAAGCTCTCTGGCTTTGGAGAAGCCAACTTGGTCGTGTTCACAGCACTTGCATGGTTTTTTTTTTGGTTTTTTTTTAATCCATTTGCTTGTTTGAAAGAGAGAAGTGGGCCTGGTGCATCTGCAGCATAAAATGGGGAGATGGGCACTAAACATGTCCCAAGTCCGGCAAACCCTTGTAAAGCCATTTATATTTTTTAATAAGCTGTGTTAAGAGCATAAATGAATTGAGTTCCTAATACAGCTCTGTCGGACTGTGCTTAGAAAGGACAGGTAACCACTTGTTAGACAGGATTTATTTTTTCCAATGCAATTGAAATTCCAGATTGTCAAACAAATCTACAAGTTCAGCCTTGATGCCTTCAGAAGGGGAGTTGTTTTGGAGGGATAAAGCAGCAGTTAACTGCCATTCCCCACCATGCTCCCCCCACTGCTGGGCTGGTTTGGGGAGTGCTGTGGGGGACACCACCTCTTGCAGTCCCCATTTAGATTTTTATCACTGGATTTGAGGGGATGGTTAGAATAATTGAACTGAATGGAATCTGTATCCTCTGCTGTCACTGTTGGGTACCTGATAGGTCAGCCTCATTCCCGAGGCTAAAAAGGGCTTTGAAGAACAATTGTTTTGCATCTGGGTTGGCCAGTTAAGACAAATACCAGCTATTTTTAAAAGACACCCTCCTCTGAAACCTCAAATCCATAATTTACATAAACTCTGAGGAATCGGGTATGATATAAAACCTGGGAAGAAGCCACTGTCATTGAAGCAAAGAGAAAGATGGGGGGGGGGGGATATTGAAGTGAAGGGGTGAGTTTTTAGTAAAGAGGGGAAGAAAAGTGTCTGGGTTTCTCTCCAGCTGTCTCACTGATGTGAACATGTTTCTGAGAGTCACAGGAACATTTTAGCATGCGTTTGATAAACACTGAAGGTCCCTTGTTGAATCACTGGCAGCACATCACGGAGTTGTTCTGCGCTTTCTAAGCAGCGCGGTTCTTTTCTCGTGGGACTGCTGTTAGCGTACGATTGTGGTGGTGGCTGAGTGACGCCTGAGTTGGGAAAGCAGCGAAAAATTTGTTTTGTGTTGCTACACTGTTTATTGGTTTCCTACGTGATGTCTTCTTGTCCAGATGATAAACTAGATTTTTGTAACAGATCTTCGCCAAAAGTTGGGGCTTTTGATTTATAACAGCTTCCAGCTGCTGGAGTGGGAATGTCCTAAATGGGCCCAGAAGTGAAGATTAAAGAACACTTCATGCTGATGATCAGATTCACAGAGTCACTCTCCCGAGTCCCCCTACACAAATCGATGTAATTGAAGAGGACTCGTTTCTGTGAGCCTCCCAGGTCCTCAGTGTGAAGCATTTACTTTACCCAAGTGAGTAAGGTTATCGATGATACTGGAGCTTTTGGTGCTCTGTTCTCCCACCCACAGTGTTACCATGGATGCTGCACCACTGGACAGAAATATTTGTGGCTACTTGAGTTTACTTGTTCATATTTTAACTTGGGCAGTTGCATTTCAGAAGCTTTTTAACACTGCACAACCCCCCCTTCGCTGTTGTGCTGAAAGCGCCGGTTCCTCAGCGCTGCAGTCGTGCCGGCCGTGCGCAGGGCCTGCTCTCCAGCTCTGCCCACCCCGAGCAGTTTGTGCCTGCAGAACCTCTGCAGCCGGCAGCGCCTCGGTCCTGGCCTCTCGAAGACATGGCTGGTGGTACCTGTTGGAGGAGTTGTGTTGGTGACTGCTGGGTGATTCTAGCCCAGCCAGGCACAGCGTGTCACTGTCCCCATCTCAGGGACACCGTCCGACTGGAAGAACCGCATTTTAAATACTGCATGAGCAAGTGTTGCAGAGAGCTTTCCTCCATGAGAGCTGTTCCATCCCAGCTGTAGGAGAGATAAAGGGAGGTCTTGTGTTGGGCGTGCTCCGGAGTTCCTGTTTCAGTTTGAATACTTTATCCATCATCTTATTTAGCTGCAGTTTCACCCCCTGCTAGGAAAGGGCAGTTACGGAGGTGGCAGTTTCTCTGGTACCTCTTGCAGGCTCCAGCGCGTGCACTGTCAGCGTCCCCCCAGCAGCAGGTACAGCTGGCTCTCAACTCCACCGGCAGTCAAATGCCGCCTGCTGTCCACGTGCCCATCTGGATCCATGCTGATGTGGTTACGTACCTCAGTTACTAATGCTCAAAGCTGCCTCGGAGTCAGTTCTGTGTTCTGCAGAGCTCAGGAGAACTCGAGTTCATAAAGCTTTGTTACACACAACCAATTAGCTGCCTTGGCCATAAAATCCATCAGTTACACACCATGCTTTTAGAAGGTTTCAGGTGAACCCCAGAGAGGTCCCATCTTTCCACGAGCGTTCATTTGTGGAATGCTGTTTCCATACCACCCGGCGGATACCGCTGGAGTCCTGTCTGTCTCAGTGCTCTATGGCTTGTCAGCTCCTGAGGTGCCTTGACACTGGAATGTGGTTGGGCTTCATCCCCTGGAAGTGGCCAGAGATTGACTGCTGCTTGGGAATGCTCCCTGCTCCGGCTGCTGCAGAGCCAGGGCTGTTCCCCAGGGCCCTTCTGTAACTGAAGGTGAGCACAGATGTGAAACAGCTTCTGTGGAACCCCAGGGATTTGGGAGTAGCACAGCTGGACAGAGGAGAGCAAAGGGGGAGGCTGGGCATGTGCTTTTATTCGTATGTAGGTGGCCTGGAACAGGTGATAATATATCAACAGATGTTGGGTTTTGATAAAAGCACCTCTACACTGTGCACATGTTCCCTGCAAAGGGATGTAAAATAGCCCTGTTGTTTCCTGTTCTGAATCTAAAAGCGGTTGCTCTGAAACTGGCCATGGGCATGTCTGTGTTACCTGGTTACAGTAGTTTTAGGGCATGTGTTCAGTGTCCCTGCCGTGAACTCCGCTGCCTGGCTGCACGGGCTGTTCCCATTCCCACCCATCTGCTCCCTCCAGCACTGTTGGCTTTACCAGCTTGCGTGGGCCTTGGGGGCTGCAGAGGTGAGGGCTTGCCTCGTAGTCTCCAGCCAGGCTCCTCTGTGGACTGGAGGTAAGAAATAAGAAGGGTTTGTAGAGGTTGACCTCTGTTGACCAGTAAGTAAGGAATGTGTAACTCTTTACACAGCTGTGGAGCAATGCAGGACTGCCAGATAACTGCAGGAGCATCCCTGGCTGGTTTGCTAGTCCTGCCCTTGAGTAAGCAGGGCTTGCCCTGGCTGAACTACAGAACTGATTTCAAGACAAAACAAAAAACCCCCAACCGACCCAACCACCTACCCTTTCCCTGTTTCACAGAATACAGAATGTTAAGGGTTGGAAGGGACCTCGAAAGATCATCTAAGAAAAAAGAAAGAGGGAGAGTAGCTGCAAAATTTTTTTTTCTTCCTCAGTAGGAACCCTCAGCTACTACAGCTGGCACTTGAGACGGTTGTTCTCTGGTGATAAGTAGCATCATCTTATAGAGAAATGAATGAATCTGAATCCAGAGCTGGATTTAGGGGAACATGAAATCTAAATCCAGGCTCTGCTCCCTCCCCTCTCACAGCCTTATCTGTGCAGAAATGAAAACTCAGCTCCTCACATGCTGAAATACTGAAGATTCTCCCAGCTGCTCAGTGTGCTCATGTGAAATTACTTTAATGAGACCAAAAGCTATTTGTAATCTGTATCTTTTTCTAGTTTGGGGACCCAAGAAGTCATGTGTAATAGTGTAATTAACCTGGCTTCGTTTGCAGAGAGCTCCAGCAGACTTCACTGCTTCCATCTCATTTCCTCTGTGATTTCTGCTTAGTTAAGAAACGTGGACACAACAGTCTGATCAAAAGCTGGGCCAGTCAGTACTGGGGGGAGTCTTTAAAGCTGTTTTCAGTTCTCAGAGCAGTGCTCTTGGAAATTCTGGTACCTTTGTGCCTTTGTCAGCAGGACCTGAGTGGGGAGTTGTGATTCCAGCCGTTGGAGTGGAGAAGGTCAGGGGACTGTGGGCAACTGCTGGTACCGTTTTGAGACCTAGAGAGAAGCAGGAAGAAAAATGTTCACCTTATGAGCTACAGTGATTTTGGTCCTGCTGTATAATAAATCTTACTAAGCTCATCTCTTGTTCCTTCTGCTTCCTTCATAAAGCCCCTAAAGCTCAAAGCAAAAGAAGGAAAACTGGTGGAAAGGGTTAGTTCCCTTCCTATCGTGTTCTGTCGATTTGTTTGGGAATGTACAAAGCTGTACCGCACAAAACCAGTTTCAAGTGCTTAATTCACAGAACAAAAGTAAAAACATAGCCCACACAGCTGAAATGAGAACTTGGTTTTATACCAGATGCCCTGGCAGAAACTATTAACCCACAAAAATCCCCAAATACAATATGATCTGTCAATAAAGGCGAATGAAGAACAAGGAAATTCATCTGATGCTTTGGGTCACAGAAGTCGGCAGTCGTTTGTGTTTTGAGTTGTGTTGCTCAGTTGTCCTTTAGCATTTTTTTTTCTGAAGGCCTAAAAATAAGAATTATCAAGACCATTCTGTTAGCTACCAAGGTCTTCACAGGTGTTCTTCTGACAGTTCACAGAAGGGGTAGAAGCTCGGCAGCTGCAGCTCCAGCTGTTGGGTCGCATTTGTACCAGGTCACTGCTCAGGTGTCCCTCTATCTCTGGCAGCAAAATTAATCTTCTCAAGTATTTTTTCAGTTTAAGTTATTTTACTGAACCATGGTACTGTGAGGCTCTAGCACCCAGACTCGACTCCAAGGCAGAGTCTGCGCAGCTGCACCTTAAAGGGCGATGCGTTGGATTTCCTGTCAGACCTGACAAACACTGCAGGGGCTGGCCTCGGATGGACTGGCTCTGAGCCCATGTAAACAGGGGGTTCTGTCTCCTTCTTGCACCAGTGTGGGACAATAAATCTGGACAAGTTTACAAGCTTACATGAAATGGTGAGGTCATGAGTTTATCAGTGTTCTGGGTTCAGGATACATCCTGGTGAACTTCAGATGCTTGTTGGAAGACAATTCTGGGAAGCACGCTCGCAAGCCTCAGTGGAAACAGCAGCCTTAGAGCTGCTTCGTTCCTTGTGAGCCGTTGCTGCTTCTGGAGTGAGTGATGGGGATTCTTTAACTGGTTTTTTTAACTGTGTTTCATTACTTTAAAGGGACATGTAGTTATGTTCCAGTCCCCTCATCATCTTTGTAGCCCATTGCTGTACTGTCTAGCAGTTCTTTGTCCCTCCTGAACCAGGGAGCCCAGAACTGGACACCGTACTCCAGATGTGGCCTCACCAGGGCAGAGTAGAGGGGGAGGAGAACCTCCCTCGACCTGCTGGCCACACTATTCTTGATGCACCCCCAGGATGCCGTTGGCCTTCTTGGCCATAAGGGCACATTGCTGGATCATGGTCATCCTGCTGTCCATCAGCACGCCCAGGTCTTCTTCTACAGCACGACTCTGGTGTGTCAGCCACTCCTCTCAGTTTTGTGTCATCAGCAAACTGGCTGGGGGGCCACGCTGTGCCTTCAGTCAGAGTGTTACTCTGTTGACAGGCTTGGACATGGTACTGACCTCTGGGGAACACCACTTGGCACAGGCTTCCAAGTAGCCTGTGATTTAAAAATAGTATTTGTCTGGAAGCAGTTACACCCTCAGTTTACAATGCTTCCCCCCCCCAGTTCCACAGGGGTTAAAAACTACTTTGTATGTTGGAAAATTGGTGCGTTCAAGAACAAACAGAAAAGATTAGGAGCTGAGGTGTCGGGGGGATTGTCCCATACTATGGAGTTAGACATGGCTTCTCCAGACATACTTAATGGAAAACTAAACGTGAACCATGTGGGGCTTCTCTTCTCTCCTTTGCTCTGCAGTGAAGAGAGTTACAATGTCACTGACTACGCCTTGAGGGACCAGCTGGTGGTCCAGCAGTGCGACAGCGAGGACCCCTCGGCTTCCCCGGTGAAGAACACACCGACCATGCTGTACTCCCGGCAGAGCTCTGCCGCCCACCTCTTCAGGCTAGCGGCCCTCAGCAACCACGCAGGGGAGCGGGTGGAGATGCTCCTGGGAGCAGAGACGCAGTAAGTGCCCAGTTCCGCTTTCTGTCCTCCTGCTCCGGGCAGGGCAGTGTGACATGCCCAGCACTGCTGGCTCCCCGGTTCAGCTCAGACTGACGCTGTCCTCCCTCGGTCCCGGCCCGTGCGGGTGCCCTGTTCAGAGTGCCCAGTACTCGGTGACACCCGTGAGCTGCTCTGACTTGCTCTGTTCCTGTTTTAAGTGGACACTTCCAAAGTGAGGCGAGGTCACCTGGACAAGCTGCTCCGGTTTTTGGCAGAGCAGGAGAAGGTGCAGCTTATGTAATATTGCCCTAGATCATGTAAGAATTAGTTACTGGAATAAAAGAACATCTCTACAAACCCAGTTCAGTTTCTCTAACGCCATCTTGTCATGAGAGGACTCAGTGATGGTAAGGCCATGTCACGTTAGTGTCACTCTCCTGCTCTGAGGTCATGGGGCAGCAGTAATGGAAAATGGCATGTATCTGCTGAAATTCTGTAAACCAGCGTATCCGTTGCCACGTTGTTACTGTTCTGCGCTGCCTTGTTGCCTGGGGTTGTGAAGTGTCCTCACTGTTGGGTCCTTCAGCAGCCTGGCGTTTGCCCCGTGGTGTCTGTAGGCAGAGCACAGTGTGGACTTGGGAAAGGCCCGGGCAGGTCCCAAGGTCTCATGGTGGTCACAGGCAGGTGCTGGGTGGGAGTGCAGCGTGTGCCTGTCCTGGAGCACCACGTTCTGCGCGCTGTTGTAACGGTGGGGTGGTGCAGGAGTGAGCCAGCTATGGGATGAACTGGGAAGAGGAGCTTGGCAGTGCCATGGGGAAGCTGTGGAGCTGTGCTGGGATAGAGGTGGCCCTTGTTCTCCCGGCACGGTTTTGCAGAGTGTTCGGCTTTAGAAACCGGCAACAAAAAGTTTCTTGTTCTTTGGGGCGCAGATATCCGAGGCCATCGCTCCTCTGTGGTGCCACTGGCTTCCGCACAGCCCGGCTTTTATCTGTTCAGTGGAGGCTGGAGGCAGGACAGAGTGTGCCAGACACAGCCCAGCCTGGAAAAAGTGACAGTTTTAGGTTTGCTTTCAAAGTTTAGAATAACCCTGAAAGAAACTATAGATATTAATGATTTCTATTAAAGATCTCATTATAAAGTTAGCAGATGATTCAGACTTGTTTGGAAATGCATTTTTATTAGGAGAGAGAAGGAAAAAAAAAAAGGGGGGGGGAG
>WTSP01008240.1:42056-59253 GCA_025331215.1 Actenoides lindsayi
GACACCCCCTTCCCCGGAGCCGCCAAGGCTTTTGTTTCCCCCTTCCTTCCCCTCCCTCCCTAAACCTTCATCCACAGCACCTGGGGGGGGGGGAAATAAACTGATTGGGGAGTTAGGTTGAAGTCTCTGTGTTGGTGGTTGGTCGGTTGGGTTTGTTTTTTTTCCAGCTGTGTTGCATAAATAATCAGCTTGGCACCCTCTGCTCCCGTGGAAAAAAACCAAACAAACCCACAAACCGGCCCAAATTCAACCCCCACGGTGATGAAGGAAACCAGTTTGGTCAAAAACAGTGTTTCTCGAACTAGGCACCCTACGCGAAATCCTAAACAAGGTTCTTATATGTAACTGGAAGCCTTCAAAACAGAATGACTTTCCAAACGTGAAGAGCTAAGAACAGAGGAAATAACGCTTTTAAAGAAAAGAATTTTAATGTAATACTATAACCCATACATGAACTTTTAAAACAAAAAAAGAAATTAGAATGCAGTGAAACCTTCAGGTGTATTTCACCATGACTCTACCCAACCACATTTCCTGTAATCTGCAATTTTAGTCAGTACTGATGATGGATGGGCAGAAAAAGTGAAGAAGGATTAACTGGAAGGCAGAAGAGAATATTTCTGAAGATTGTTTCCTCCCACAGTACAAATTTAACAAGTGTTTTCAAGTTTAGTTTAATTAAGCTCTAATTACCTTCTGTGGAAGTGCTGGTGAGAAGACTGCTGCACAGCTGGAACAACACAGTCAGTGTAATTACTCACCACCCCCAATTAAAATTTAAAAAAAAAAAAAAAAGTCTTTTGAGGTGTTTCTACCAATAGCAAGAACAGGTTAAGTATTATTATTAAGCAGTATTTTAGCAGGTTTTTTCCGAGTATCTATCTCTTACCTGATGGGTAAAAAACCAAAAGCTACAGCAGGACAAGAACCATACATCAACTACCACTGCTAGCGCTGCATTTCTGCCGGGGAAAGCTACACTGGGCACAGAATACCATGCATATACAGATAGTACCAACTATTTCAAAGTAACTGCTCTTCAGTATGCGGGAATTACCAGCTTACCCTAAAAAAGTTTTTCCTCTAGCTAAATAAATGCTATAAAAAACAAAACAGAAGAGGTGAGTATGTTTGCTTTATCGGTATGGATGGAAGTGTGTCAACTATAGCGTTCACTCTGGAACCGTGGAGCAAAGTTTCGGACGCTTTCATTCTCCTGCGTTGTGATTAAGTCTATAATAGCTGTCAGCACTGCTGTATCCCTGGATTTAAGATCATTCCAGTCCACGGGATGTGGGTTTTCTATTTTTTCTTGTAGAAGATCATCCAGCTCTTGTCTTAAATTCTGGTTTGAATGAAGAGAAAAAACAACACACACACAAACAAAAACAAACGAGAAAGAGAGGCAATTAGAGCTGCACACAAGAACATTACCACAGTAAGTTCAAATCCCTTGTGCCCTCTGCTTTCCTGACCTTTAACCCGCTCTTCTATCAATTCATTTCAGCATTGCTGTTTTCAGGATCAAAGCTGCTTCAAGAACTAGCAGTTTTACTGATTATGATAGATGCCCACCTCTGGCTGTGATGGCCTTTAACTGCCTATGCAACCACTAGCTGACTATTTCAGGATTAAAAGTATTTGGGTTTGAAAAAAAAAAAAGAAAACAAACCAAAACCAGTCAGGTATGATTTCTAGGCTCTAATATTTAAACAGAGCTCTGCGCAGTTTCAACTTCCACTGGATTACTACTACCAGCTGAAGAGCCCCATTCTCCTGTTTCCATATCCACAGTGCCATTCCAGGGACTGATCAAGCCATCCTACAGCTTTTGCTAGAGCAAACTACAGAGGTTAAGCTCTTCAAATCTCTCACTGTAAGCCATGTTTATAGATCCTTTAAATTCACCCTATGGCTCTTCTCTGAAGCTCCCAGTTTTTCAACATCCCATGAATTTTTCAGCAGTGGCTGACCAAGAGCATCACCCCCGTACTGCTGACGCCTCAGCAGGCACGCAGCCTCATTCTCACCAGCCAAGCTATTATACTGGAAACAACAACAAAAAAAGAGTGCCTGCTCCTGAGGCCAGATGTAGGGGGGCATATTACTGCTTCTGCCCAGTTTGCCATGTGGTACAGACTTATTTTGACTACTACGTTTTAACTCGCATTCACCTACACACTTTCAGCAGACTTCTCCTGTTTACTTGGTGTACTTGAACTGCCTACTGGGAATACATTTAAAATATTATCATCTCCCTGTAGTGATAAATCAGTAGGTACATGGTAATACCAAACACAGAACCTCTCAGAAGAATCAGCATTACACCATGTCTTCCCTACACGTCATTATTAAACACAGTCACCTTAACTAAGTGCGCTATTCGCGCTGGAGACTGGAAAACGATCCACTCGTCCACAGCGATGGTGTCCTGATCTTTATCCTTCTGAATGGATATGTCTCCCCCGAAGAACAAGAGGCAGTATGGAGAGACCTCCGTACAATCATACAAGTAAATCTGCAAGACAAAGCTGACCAATCACCCTTCAAAACTTCTCAAGTGACATCAGTAACCCTTGGTGGAACTCCTCACAGAATTCCAGATGATCATTATTGGGACTCATACACAAATTAGCAAGACATATGAAGCAACTCAGTTGGAAAAGTTACATGAAATCAGACTGAACAGGAGCAAAACTGGTCCCAAATACAGGCCTTTCCACAAAGTGGTGAAATCAAACCAACTACTCCAGAACAGTTACAGACAAAAAAAAAGAAAGAAATAAAATTTGCTATTCAGAAATGTTTACGCCTGTTATTGCCAGAACCTTAAAAAAATCCAACCCCCCAAAAATCCTCCAACCACAAAACCCCAGAAGTTAGTTATCTGTGGAATAAAACCACCAGTATACAAAGAACATGATCTGATGGCATGTAAAAGGAATGACCCAAGACAGGAAGGCTTCAAAACAAAGGCACTGTTCACATCCTCTTTGAGCCTTGATCCAACCTTATTAAAAGAGCCACAAAAATAGATGACACCAATTAAATCCTTCACATACACTGCTAGTTCTCATCTTCAGATGGTACACAAGCCAGTTATAATGGAACTCTGTTTCTTCCACATTAACCGATTTAGGATGAATATTAACTGATCCATCTGTCTTGGTGCAAACTTTCACCCTTAAAAGAGGAAAAAAAAAAAGTTTTCATTTTAGGATTGAAATAAGATCTTGAAAGTTTAGCATAATCATGTCCCAAGTTTAAAACCCCTTCCAATTCTGTACTAGCATACTAAACTCTGATAGTACAGGGATGCTCTAAGACACATTAACTCCTTTCCCAAATGATTACAACTGCATGGATTTTCAGGCATCTCTCTGCATTTATGAAGTCTGCTTTGGTTTTTGTTTGGGTTTTTTTTGGGGGGGGAGAGGCAGATTTACCCCCTTAAAAAATTCTGTCATTCTCTCAAATACAAAAAACAAGGGGCATTCTTCTACCAAATGAAGGACTCCTACAGCCATAACTTGAGTTATAGAGATTCATTCCTGCACTCAAGCTGTTCCTTCACCTTGCCAGCCAACCTAAGGTAGAAAACACCTTGAATACAAACTAACATTAAACTTAACCCTTACATTTTTCTCTTTTTGCTGAAGCTTGGGCGGATCTTTGCAACTTTTGGATATAAGCCAGCACAGATGACTGCTTTGAGCAACTTCTCATTATCTGTAGAAGAGAGCAGAGTCAGCAACGCAGATTCTGCACACTGAGATGTCAGCCATCAGAAATTTTCCATTTCCTTCCACTGCTTACCTGAGTTGGTGTTAGATTTGGGATCCTTGGGGTCTCTGCTACTCACAAATCCAGCTGCCAGGAGATGCTCAGCAAACTGTCCTTTCATATTATGCAGCATCTAGGAAACAACAAAAAACGTCCCAGAGTGATGCTGTGCCAAGAGGCTGCTCCCCTTCCCTGCAGACATGATCCTCTTTCTCAGACATTCAGGTTGTTACCTGCAGTGTGTTTGAAGACAGGAAATATTCCCAGCAATAGTCCTTCTCAGTTCTGAAACCACAGCGACGAGTCTCTTCCCAGCCCTAGAAATGAAAACCACAGCTCAAAGGCGTTTGTAAGTGAACACATACTAAAAAAATTAAGGACAAGAAAAACTGGAGGCCAACAAACAATATAGTTATGTTTTCCTCTACAAGGAAAAGTAAATCCTTTGATCTCTTTGTTTATACATATATATGCAGCACAGAGCAGGAAACCACAACTTTACAACACTTTGAATCAAAAACTTCCTTTTTCCACCCTGAGGAGTGAAATCTAGCCACATGTGCCAGACCTTCACTTGCTGCTCTATTAACACTCCTGGGTAGAAACTGCATTTCAGGCCATTGATTTCCTCCTCTTCTCACACCAACACTACACAGCTACACCTCCAACACTTTTGAGGGCAGCTTCAGCCTCTGTTAGAGGCCAGAAGGACAAGAATTAATGACTTCAGCAAGGTAACTACAAGAAGAGGTTTTCTTTGTCTCTTTCACAGACTTATCCTCAAGAAATTAGGTTACTGAGCCTGAAGACAAGATTCCTCAACACTAGAAGGGTGAGAGTTAATTTTGTTTTATGTATCTGTATAAGTTGAGAAAGAAATACTACTAAGCAAAACCTGATCATTATTTTCCTTCGAATAAGCCATATTACTCAAATTAAAATTCTATGATAAAAACCAAGCATGAAAGCATGCCTACCGTGAAAGCATTCACCACCGTTAGATGATCGCTTTTGGTGTTCTTTGACAGCTCCTTTCTTCTTGCATCTGCTACTTTTTCCTTGCCCTAAGAATAATTAGAACCTATAAAATATTCATGACTGACACAACAGTTTTCTCCTCCTAATTAAGATACATATATCCAGCAACAGTTTGTACGCAACGTACGTGAAAATGAAAGCTACTTCCAGTATCTGTAGGCAACACATCACAGTATGTGAAGGCAATCTTTGACTGATAAAAATGTAATAACGTGAAAATTAGATGAAAGTGCTTTTTAACTAGAACATCTCAGGAAGCCCCAGTATCCTTCTGAGATGCCTACAGCCTTCTGTGTAATTCTCCTCTTAGAAACTTTACCAGAGGAATGACAAAAGGGTCTTTGAAGCTGAGGCTGGCTGCAATTGTAAGAACGGGATCCAAGCAGCAGAACAAAGCTCCAAAGAGAATCATCTTCCCAATGTGAGGTTCCACTGGCAGTCGTGCTAAATGGACACCTAGTGGAGTCAGTTCTTCTTGCTTGTCCAAAGCATTCTGTGAGAAGAAGGAAAAAAAAAAAAAAAAAAAAAAAAGGAAAAAAGAATAAACACAGTATTTGAAATGGGGAGGATTTCCTTGAAATAACCACTCTCACATCCAGAGAACAAAGGAAAGCCTAAAAGCTAGAGACACTGAAATGTTCAGTTAGATCCAAGGAAAAGGCAACCACCTTTAATTGTGTTTCAAGTGTCTTTCAGGACGAAAGTATGAAGAATTATTAACACCCAAGTATCTTCCTATTCTCCTGACCAAGCTTATTTTTAGACTTGTATCTTACCCTCAGTATCACTTCCAATTCTATTTGCTCTACCCTTTGCCACTACAGAGCATTGTCACACGACACCACACCTATGGCTGAATTTTCATTTTACTGAAGCACCTACAGAGGGATGCCATCCATCTAAATACTGCCCTTCATCTACATCAGGTGTTCCTGTTTATTGCTGCAACTGCTTTGTACAAGTAATAGCAGGGCAAGAAGTCAGTAGTACAAATGTGTTGCTAACTTCCACTTCTCCAGCATCAAAGGGGCAAAGACAAAAAAAAGGTCTTTCTCCTGTAAGCCTTATTTGCCCCCAGAAAAAGTATCTCAAAGTCTTTCTTGTTCTGACTGGGACAGGAAGGCTTGGGGGGATGCAGCCATGAGCAGGGTGGTACAGAAGGGTGAGTTAAATAAATATCTTTAGGGAACTTAAACATGAGGTGCGTGGGCACGTTTGAGTCCTTCAGAAAGTTCCTCAGGAAGCCCTCTATGCAGCCCATGAACATCATGTATTCTGTGATTTCCTCTGTTCAGTGAGGATATAAAAGGCCAACACAATACCACAGTGTCTAGATCTGTACAACCAGAACTGTCTGGTAACAAATGATGCAGTAGCATGGTTCTGAACAGGGTCTGCCTTGCATGTACATTAAGCAATACTTTACCAGCTCCATGAGATGATTTATGGCCAACATTACTGCGTCACGAGATGGTGGATCCATTAGTTTGCTCAAAAAGTAAGCAATTCCACCCAGCTTTAGAATCTGAAAGAAAAAAACCCAAAACAACCAAAAACCTAGAGTAACTGGAAAAAGACAGCTACCTAAAATTAGTATACAGTGTCCACATTAATTAAAAAAGTGTGAATAATTCACAGCTTTAGTTTGAATTTCACTAATTAAGAACTAAGGACATAAATAAAAACGTATTGTGATGGAATTTGAAATGTAAGGATGTAATCTTCATTCAGCATGCACACCCACAGTACACCTTATGCATAAGGGATTCAGTACAAACTGCCAATACGGAAACTCGGGTCAGTTCTAATCCCACTTTTTAGTACAATTCTTTTAAGACATCCCATCCCATGACTCACTGGTGCTCTCACTGAAGCTGCTCTGATTTGAGTGGTACCCGGGGGGAGTGGGGGCTGCACAATCCACATTTTTGTTAACAGACTTCAGCTTTTATTTACCCCAGACAATCCTGGATTTCCTGGGTTCGACACAGATACGAGTGGACATTATGTACAAGCTGCTGCCATTACCAGCTAAATGCATTGTACTTCTGGTGTAACAGAATTCTGACTTGAAGGCAACCCTGCAGTCACATTAACTTAATCTCTCAACCTCTTATTCAATGGAAAAGTCAATAATAAATTTGAAGGTCCATGTTTACCTTGATCTGTAAACAGAGTTCTTCCAAAGGTGTCCTCAGGATCTCTGGTAACTGATAGTCGTCCAGCAGGCTAGCACGCAGTCCGTTGTAGAGGTGGTAACAGTGGCCGGGCTGAACTCTGCAAGTATTTACATAAACAACTGGTATGATGGTTGTGTTTGTTTATAAACAGCTTTCCAAAACACCTTGAGGAATCAGAATTGAAGCGTTTTCAATTGGACAAGCCCTTCCAGCTTTCTGAAACGCAGACCCACCCAAGGCATGCAGGACACAGAAACCTCCTGTCAACTGCTCAACAGGGGCAAGGACGAGAGCAGAGAACTCCTCCAAGTCTGTACAACTGAGAAAAGACTCTGCAAGGTATTTTGAGAGGGAGAGAAATCTTTTTTTTTAAATTAATATATAGCTAATTGGTATTAATGTGTAGGCAACTGCCACTTTATCATAGCCTTATAAATCAGGAGCGAAGGCAAACGCTACTGACAAAAAAATTAACAAAAATGCGGGACCTTCTCTTCTACAGGAAGGAGGAAAACTCTTGAGTTAAATGTGGCACAAGTCAAACCAAAAAAAGCACCTTTCCATGGAGCAAGAGACAGTTGTGCCAGCATCTGTTACTGGACACAGGCACACCAAGGTCCGATCTTCAGCACAGAAGTGTTCCAACATTGACAGGAACTGAACACCACAGAACTTTTCTAACTATCCCCATTATTCTTACCTTCCTGCTCGACCTTTCCTCTGCTTGGCATTAGCTTTGCTAACCCACTCTGCTGCCATTGTGCTGATGTTGTTCTGTGTGTCAAAGTGAGTTTCCTTGATTTTCCCACCATCTATAACGAACACGACGTCATCTATTGTAATGCTGTTTAAAAAAAGAGAGAGAAAAAAATGCAACTCTTCATCTTTACAAAGCTGACCTAGGATTTGAAAGGGGTTTAGCCTCTCTTCACCCCCTCCCAAACCGTGAGCCAACAATTAAAAAAAAAAAAAGGGGGAAAAAAAAAAGAAAAAAAAACAAAATAAATCTGTGTTTGGAGTTTCATTAAGGATTCCTAAGGCTACTGAGCAGTTCAAGAGTGAGCCTGATTTCTCCTCCTAGGTCTGGCACAAGTCCCCAGATGGTGTTATGAAGTCTGAGGAGAGGACAGGCAGCTCAGATTTATCATGCACAAACCCGGCGAGTCTTCATAGTAACATCCATGTTTTAATTGTTTAAAACAATGCAAGGAAAACTCCTGTTTAGTCTGTAAGAGTTAGAAGTGAATGGAACAAACACAAGGACATATATATTTTTGGAAACACTAAACAGGTTCCTACTTTCGATGGCCATTCTGATTCTGCGAAGCACGGGGGATTTTTGATTTTTGGTGTGCACAGCTGGCTATTTACCTGGTCTCTGCAATGTTGGTGGCAATCACGATTTTCCTGACTCCTGGTGGGGTCTTCTTAAAAACCTGCAATTAACCACAGCCCATTCATATGTCTGCCACAGCCAAACACATGCTTAATTAAGGTATTTTTTTTTTTAGTTGTGAAATAACACAGTAAAAGCAAAGCGTACCTGAGTCTGGTTAACAGTAGGCATCAATGAATGTAAAGGGATGATAATAAACCTATCTGAAAATTAAAAATCAGTAAGAGATTGGGTATAAGCACAGAAAAATTTTACAGGAAAATTAACTACGCAGAACAGGTAAAATACACTGTGAGGAAGTCTACTGGTTTTTATTCTGAATTCACAGGTTTCTGTATCATAATGGCAAATTCTGAAGTAAAAAGGTATAAAGGATTTTATTTTTAATTATGCTATGATGACTTCACAAGTTTAAGAAAATACAGGATGTTATACATGGTAATTTATATTTCTTTTTTTTTTTTTTTTATTTCTCAAATTATTTAATTATTGCCCAAGATGAATAAACTGACACTCTCAGCAATTTTTCAATAAACTGAAATTCTTTATCCATGGAACGAACACAACATGAACTGAAAGACAACTATCTGAACAGTCACTGGCATAGTTAGACAAGTTAGATGAAAATATGAGTTATGCAGCCAGGACAAATTAAAGCATATCAGACAGGCACAGGGTATTTTAGTGCCCTATTAAAAAAAGCTTCTGGAAATAAACAGGATCTAAAAGAACCATCAGCAAAGCGGTAGACAGAAGCCGCTGGAGAATCAAGACAGGAAGTGAACACAGAATGAAGAAAGAGTTCAGTGCTGGGTGAAGTTATCATAGCTACAGGAAAGCACAAAGGAAAAAGATGCAGATCTGAGATTCTGTTCACTCCTACGCTGAGGAACATGAGTTATCATCATTAGCAGATGAAAGATATCACAGAAATGCAACAAATGCTGAACCCACCGTGGTCATTTTGAGAGGAGAAACAAGAAAATAAATAAATCCAGTGCAATACCAGCAACCACATGCAAAAATTAAGATTTTGGCACTAAAGCTAAAATTGCCATCTAAAATTTTGGGTTTACCTGACTTAAACATGACTTGTGACATCAGGAGATCATGCAAAGTGCTAATGTTGTCCCAGCCTGGAAGAAACACTAGAATTGCACCATCCTATATTCAAAAGAGGGAGTGAAGGGAAAGGAGGTTAGACCAAATTGCACAGTACAGGAAGAACCAGCTACTTCCACACTGGACACGTGTATGGGGCACAGGTGATAGCTGAAACCTCACAGACACAAATTTGGACAAAGTCTACAAGATTGTTTTCTACAAAAGAGTTAGTTACATATAATGTAACTAATGAATTAAATGAATTAAAATTTGCTGTTAAACATTTTTCCCCTGCAGTGCTTTAAACACGATAATGTCAACCCTAGAAGAATTTGAGCTGCAAATAAAAGAAACTAATGTATAATTTTCCACGGAGGAAGAGCAAAATGTGAACCAGCAACTCACCCTCAATATCTACAACTTTAGTGATCTATCAACTGAAATACTGATACTTTTTTCCCTTCTATCTGCAGGATAAGCCAAACAACCAGCTCCAACACTGCCAACAGCCAGTGACCACTACTCAAGACACTTCATAAAGAGGTGGCGACAGGAGACAGAAGCGTTCGTACCTCCTCTTCCAAAACGATGTGTCTGATAAGTGCTGCTATGAGGTCAAGGTCCACCTTTTCATCATCCATCATTTCCAAGGCATCTATGGTACCTGCTGAATACCTACCGGCACGGAAAGCACAGCTGTCAGTAACTCATCCACACACAGAGTCACGTGCTCAGGTTCCTGCTGCAAAGCTCTGCAATCACACCCCGGTGTAACTCCCTACTGAGCCATTTGTTTCTCTGTTCAATGACTGTACTCTAACAATTATCACATCCCTAATAAAAGCACAGTAATACAAAAAAAGCACAGAATACTGCACTAATTTACGTTTCTTAGTTAAGTAGCATCAAAAAAACCACAGAAGAGTCAGGTGAGAACAACCTGCCCCGCAGCTGCCGTAAGTAGTCTGGCCATCGCTCCCTGTAGATTTCCTCTTTCTCTTCTTTCTCTGGCCTGCTCACGTGGCCTTGCATGAAGCCTTTCTTCCAGCGTGGCCGACGGTCTGTGCTTTCTGGAGTGTACCTTGAAATTTAAATAACAAACATCATTCAATTCTGAAAATAACTTAAAGCCAGCTGCACAGCAGTTTACCAAACTATGGACAAGGTGCTGCACTTTAGTGGTGCCATGTAAATGAGATTATTAAATTTCTGAAAGAAATATTACTTATAAAAACAGGTACCATCTCTAGCAAGAATCAGAACACATAGGAAAAAAACCTCTGAACAAATAGAAACACTGGCTTGATTTACAGGCCTGAAAATCCACATTGAAAGGAAGACAAGGTTATTTTCCTCCTTAAGCCAGCAGTCCCAGTTATATGCCAGTTTTGATTACTGTAAAAGCTACTAAGCTTCCCTTGAAAGGTTTCCTGTTGAAAAACACAGGTAATTCCTCCCCGGGTTATTTCAAAGATTAACTTGGTATAAAAGACCTACTGTTCAGAAAAATACCCTTACCTCAACTTCTCAATTACGTCTTCAAGAAGATATTCCACCACAGGGAAAGTGAACCCAGGGATGTGAATCATAGGACAATGGTCTGTCGAGGAAGGCACAACTCAGTTTTTAAACAGCAAATAAAACACTGTACTCTGGTAACAGAGGCAAGAAACATTCTTGGGTAACAAAAGCAAGAAACATTCTTCACTGTTTTTGCAACGGAGTTGTAGAGCCTATAGTTTTTTTCCTGGCTATTTTGAATTCTCACAGAGGATGCCAAATTTGATTCCAAATAAAGCTGCTGAATAAAAAGAAGCATAGGCAGGAAGCAGTATGTTTTTCTCCAGCAGGTTCATCTGGTGCCATCTACAGGATAAAGCTGGAAGGCAGAACAACTACAGGCTTCAATCTGGTTGCCCACTCACACCAAACTTGTAAAATACATTAAATATTAGTAAATACTTAAAATGAAAACATTCTGGAGATACTGTTTCCATGATACGTCTGAAAAGCAGATACAGAAGCAACGTATGTTCATGATGAGATAAAACTCAGACAACAAGCACTTCCAGCAGCTGGTAACAACTTCTACAATTGAAATCATTACCTCTTTTGATAAAAATCAATCCTAAAATTTGAGAAAGGTATTATACTGTAGAAGCCTAGACTACTTAAGAGGAACACTGATAAGAAGCACATCACCTACCAAAGTACTCCGAAAACTTCTCTGCGTTTAACGTCGCGCTCATTAGTATCACTTTCAGATCCAAGCGAATATTCAAAAGATCTTTAATAATGCTCATTAAAACATCTGACTGAAGATTTCTTTCATGAATTTCATCAAGGACTACATGACTAATGCTGGACAAGTGCCTAAAACAGAAGAGCAGGAAGGTAAACATTTGTTTTTAACAAAATTAAAACCAAAAACCATCAAAAAAACAGAGCCAAGACTGTTACGATCAGCTCAGTGGCCAAGTGATTTCATAATTGTACTCAGTGTCTTATTAAATAGGAAAACTTACTTATCTGACTGGAGCCACTGTAGGACAATTCCTGTGGTACAGTATAAAATTGAACCTTGTTTCCTTGGCAACCGACTGAAAGAAACACATTAAGAATTCCTTAGCTCTCTTCTGTATTTTACAAAGCACTTTAAAAGCTTCAAATCAAAATGCAGATCATCATTGCAGACATTATGTCGTGTGCCTCATCCTCCAACTTGCTCACTGAGAGTTCAACTAGAGGAACAAGGAATCAGGGTACAGTTGCAGCGTTTTTGTTGAAGGGGAATGAACTATTTGTAATCTGACAGAAGCCCTGACTTCCCAGACAGCATTTCTCACCATCTGCACATGGCCCCAGCCAGATTCCTGCAGCAGCCACCTAAGCTCTGTGCATATACAGTTAACTATGCAGCAGTGTAACACCCATCACTAAGTAGTAAAGAGAAATATAAATGAGATTCTATAAGCTCAAATTAAAATCCTGGAAGGACCAAGCTGTCATCTCACCTGTACCTTTTTTCTTTAATGATAACTGAAATTCCAGTTCTTCCTGGTAATACTGCAGGTATTTTTTTTAAATTAGTTGACTCCAAATGCAATAGCTTTTGCTCTATGGCACTAGGTCTACAAACTCATCAATGCACCTCATTTTATTAGCCGATGCCAGTTGAATTACTTGATAAATGTAGCAAATACAGAATTTTCCCTCGTAATATGGCTTACAGCATTCTCTCCTTTAGTATTTCCATTTTTCCTTGAAATTCATAGGTTAGAGACACCAGTTTTATCTCCATCTATAGTAGAATCTTTCAGGAGAGATGAAAAAATAACTTACCAGACAAAGTACAACTTGGTGCTAGCCATTGTTACGTGCTGCATAAATTACAGTAATTGCGATCAAACCTTTTGCTGAATTTCAGAACCCTTATTCCCTACACCAGCTATCCACAAGAATTCCTCCTGGACAAAGCATCAGAATGGAAGCAGTCTATGCTAAGAACCACTTCTCACATTTTCTTCCTTGAGTAACAAGAGATGCTGCTTCACGTGAATGTGCAGAACTGCCCAGGGAACCTCTCTCACCTCTGCAGGCGAATCTGGTACCCTGTGCTCTTGCCATTTCCACACACTTCTGCCCTTTCAGCAGCAACTCGCTCGGCCACCTTAGGAAAATAAATAACATCAAAATAGCACATTAAGAAACATATTTAAAAGTCCCACTGGGCTGGTCTGTGATTTAGCTCCTCATCAGTAGGAAACACCTAGAGCCAAGATGTTACGTACACAGCAAAGAAACACCCTGAAAATCACTTTTTCTCTTCCACTGAGAACTGCATTTCCTGTCAGCAATTCAAGAAGGGGTTTGCTACCAGGACATATTTTAACAGAACACAACCATTTAGGCATTAGCAACACACTCACCCTTTCAGCGGGGTGAGCTTTTCCTCAAGGGAGGGAAGGTTCTATAATAATTTCATACTTTACTGTCAAGAAGAGTAATTACTGTGCACTTAAAAGCCAAATTCTTTCTTGCTCATTAGTATACCTCTAAAGTGCCCAACACAACATTAGAGTTTACTTCCACCCACATTTGCACTGCCCAAGCCCATTAAAATCACAGATGCAAAGCACGATTAAGTTCAGGGAAGAAGGAGGATTGCAGTGCCAGGACTCTATTAATGACCAAAACTTAGGAAATATGAATTACTGCATACTAACAAAATTGTTATTTGCAATAGAATCTAAGACAACTCAAAATAAGCACTCAAAAAAGCACCTTCACTGCCCACTACAGGCTGAGAGCTTATCATCTGGAGCTTTACATTCAGGATGAGCAGACGTGACAGCAGAGCAGTTTGAGAGCTGCACGGTACCCACCTGGTCATGTGGAAGTTTTTCAGATCTTAATAATATAATAATCTAAATAAGCAGGTTGTGTACTCAGTTCATAAGCTTGCCCATGGATTCTAGGCCCAGTACAGAAATATATTTTCATTTAACGATTCTGAGTAAGGCAGTAATTTTTCCTCCAATTTATTGGGGGAAAAAACCAAACAAACCCAACCAACAACCAAGACGACAAGAAACGCGGTTCTCAGTTTGTCAGGGTGGCACTCACGGAGATGGCACTGATCCTCCTGGGCTGGGTACAGACAATCCTGCACGTCGACCCCTTCCCTCGCTCTATGTAATCATCCAAGATGAACTGGGTCACTTGGGTTGTCTTTCCACAGCCAGTTTCACCACTTATCACAGTTACTCGATTGTTGTTTATAAGGTTTACAAGCTCCTGTTTCCGAACAAAGGGAAAACATTAACTGCATTATTATTCAAAACAGACGGAAGATGGATTTTGACAATTCTACGCCACTGTGCGGTGAACTCAGAACAAAGTGTCATACCAAGAAACAGATTCTCATCTCTTCCTCATAATACTAAAAGTTTAAACTGCACAGAATTTCTTCTGCACATTTACAGGTGGGTAAGATTTAAAGCATATCAAATCTGAATACTAGTTTTAAATACTTAAGATCCTGTAAGAAAACATAAAGTAACTAAAACAAAACCCTGAAATACATTTTTAAACATTTCCCCCCCCCCTCTTATTTGCCTTCTGTGTTAACTTTGGTGACTGAAAACAAGTGTTCTCCCTGTTGGACTCCAGGACTGTACTAACTGAAGATTTTCAGCACAGTTTTTTAACATTTCTCATGCTGACAGGAACAGATTTGTTACACTCCCAATCCAAAGGACTGGAAAGTGGAGTATATAATCATTTGAAGGACCACGTTACGACAAATCCATTCACTTTAAAAAGGAACCTCACTAGTTATTCACTGAACCTGCAAAAGAAAACGTAATACTCAATTTCTACCTCATGCAGGTGCCATCAAATGAGGAAGGAACGTCAGTTAGTAATAACCCCTGTTAGCACTTTGCCTGGAAAACTGATGGCACTCACAGTCAGCAGTACAGACATGAAGTCTGATTAAAAAAACAGTCATACTGCGTTATAGTCAAATCTCAACTGGGCAAAAATGTCCACAGTTTTAGATAAAAAAAATAAAGCATGACAATTTCTATCATGTTCAATTACTCTGTACAAAACCCCAAGAAACTAGGAATGTTCTAGAAGCTTAACTGATAGACAAAGAAGAAAAGAAGTACACTAAAAAATATGCACTCCAATGTATCTAGAGTTCAGTAGGACTGCTGCGAGTAACACTGGCCCTGCTGATAACACCGCCCGCAGCCCCCGAGTAACCTCCTACGCACCGCAGGGCAGCGACCGCGAGCTACTTTCTGCAAAGAAGTCAAACCCAGTCTCAGAACCTGGGAGGCTTCAGCACCCTCATAAGGCAACAAAGGTTTCCTCTTAGTCCCGGTTACACGACTGTTTTCTCCTCTTTTACAACAAAGCAACAGAAACACGTATTCTTAGAAATACAACACACATTTACCTGTCTCATCCCATAGGAAGGGAGTTTCTCTCGGAATCTCTGGGGAAAGAGCAAGCAACAGTATGCATCTTTAAACACCATTTCAACACTGAGGTGACATAACAGATTTGATCTGTGACTTAGGCTACATGAGAAATCACACAACAGGCTGTTTGGTCAATACTGATATAAACACAGGCCCAGCAGAAATAGGTTTTAATTCTGTGCCCATTTTCAGTTTCATTAAATTTAAAAAAACAAACAAACAAGCAATCAATAAATCCCAGTGAAAGTTTTCTACTTAAGACCTGGAAAGTACCTGCATTTCAATGTATCTGGGATCAGATTTCTTCTTTCTTAAGTCTTCTTTAAGTTGCTCATCTAAGCCAGTATCCTGATCATTTTTTTCAAAGAGATATTCCACATCCCGATCAAGAAATGTTTTTTCCAAGGCTGGTCTTGGTTTTACAGGAGCTTTTTCAGTAACTGGTTTCACTTTTGCAGGCTGCTCTGGTGTAGGCCTGAAATAAGTGCAGAGAACAGAAACTCCAGAGATTATCCAAGGTGTGCTTGGCCACTGAGGGGTACGCTGAACCAGTCAGGGCAAACCTTAACTCTGCTTTTGAGACACTACATCCACGAGTTACTTGACTGTTAGCTGACGAGAGTATAGTGTGTGACATTAAAACAACTAAAACCTGCAAATTATCAGCCATCAAAAATTTTACCTCAGTATCTAGAAATACGACACGTTCTTTTGTATCAAAATGAAGTTAACAGAGCAGTGAGACATCTCCAGAGAGTTCCTGTCAGAACCACCCTCCCTTGTCGCTGGATCCTGCAGCCTTTCGGCGGGCTCAGAGCACACACCTGGCTGCCTGGCTGCTGCTGGGATGGAAAATCCTTTAAGGGCTAAGAACGGACCTGATTTCAGAGGCCGGGAAAACATTCTAAGACCATGCAATAAGTGAGAAATGAAGTGAAATGCCACTCTGCAAGAGTAATTCCAGAAGCACGGGGAGCTGAAAAATTCCATCCACTAGGTCTGGAAGACAATTACAGGATTTGATGGTTTTAGGTAAGAATTTAACACCCCAAAGTCAACGACGATCTGGGAAAGAGTTTCATAGCAACAGTGACAACCAACTGTTTCAGTATGGCAACGCACGTGGAAAAAGCTGGATATATTTGTTAACCTAATTAACTTACTAAATATTGATACTTTCCGATATATCTTCCTCTGAGTTTGTGGGAAGTGTGCTCAGTCCAGAGTAAATGAAAGCAGTAGTAATTGCTCCTCCTTACCCCTCCTCATCCCCAGACCACCAGGACATGGCTTCTTGCTCCTTTTCATTTTTAGTTTGGACAGTATTCAACAGCTGCACGATCTGCTCTTCCCTGCTCTCATCCATACGCACAACAGCTCTCTGGACAGAAAAACATCGAAGACACAATTTTCATCAACAGGCACTCAGCGTATCTACAGGTATTACACTGGTAACGCCTAAACACCGAACTACAGGGAGTCTTTAGCGGAATCGGAGACGTCTTTTTAAGCTGCTGCTTCCGAGGCATTGCAAGGCGCAGCCACGAGCGGATCTCCGCAGCGTTTAGCGGCCGCGCACCTCCGCGGGGCAGGCGCTGCTGTTACCCAACCCCGCTGTTACCCCCGCTCCCCTCTCCCGGCCGCGCTCCCTCCGCGGGCTGCCCGGGGCAGGGGGCAGCAGGCGGGCACGTCCCCCGGCCCTC
>WTSP01008241.1:0-19703 GCA_025331215.1 Actenoides lindsayi
GACAAGCTGTTTTTTGTAACAATTAAAAACTTTTGGTGAATAACATTTTAAGGATTTAAAAACTTGTAGGAACATCTTGTGAGGGAAAAGGGGGGGATTGTTCAAAATCTACCCCCCCCCCCCCCCCCCACTAAAATCATAAAGCACTTTAAACCTAAGTTGCTGAATTGATCTTATGATGCCTTTTTCAATCACACTGCCTGGCACTATAAAATGTAACTTATTTTGTCCAAGAGCTATTTTTTGATCAGACAAAGATCTAATCCAAAATCCCTGCAATTTATTATTTTAAATCTGGTAATATAGATTTCAGAGGGGAATCAATCAAAAAATGTTCACAGTTGGGACAGTGGGGATGAGACTGAGTTGGTAACACTTTAGGTACAGCCTGCTGACACAGCTACATGATGTTTGGGTTCAGTAGTACAGTTTAGGCAGAGATACCTCTTTGCCACTACACATATGCTTAAGGGCAAGGCATAACCTGGCCCTGCATGTTTAGCTGGCTTGATCACAGAGGCCTTACAAAGAAAGTATTGAAAACAGAGTACCCTTGTCCAAATGGAAAACCTTTGAGAAAACTCCACTTAAATGACATAGGCCTAGAAAGCACAGAAATATGAAATGCACGAGTTGTCCTTATTTCTGTGAATTTCACAAACCAAAGTTCATCTAGTTATCATTAATGTAATAGACCAGGTATAAGATGGTGGTGCTTCCTTTTATGTTCTATAGTCCTTTGAGTTGGGCCCTTTTTAACAAAATCCGTCAGCTTCTTGTTTTCTGCTTTACATTTGTTTCCTAGTTAATATAAATAAGAAGTTGTACAGGTAGAGAAGGATAAATCTAGACTGATATAGTATGTTCAGTACTTGCTCAAATTCTTCCCAGAGCACAGAGATTTCTGGTGAGGTGCATTTTTTATTTTATTTTATTTTATTTTTTCCCCAGTTTACTCTCTACTTGTGCAAGAAATATTTCAAGTCTTTTGAAGTGGTCATTAAAATGAAAGACTAACAAGAAGCAGAACCTGCTTCTTCTCAAACAGCTGTTCAGAAGTGTTTGAGCATTCAACAAATGTTGTGTTTTTACAAACTATACACCTGAAACACCCTCTCTTTGAGTACAGTAAGGACAAATGCAGCAAAGAGGACCCTGGTTCAGATGGTACCAACTGAGGGTTGCTTCTGTGCAGAAGTGAAATTGCAGGAAGCACTGGGATATTCCTTATGTTCAGCTGACTGTGTCATTCATCATATAAATAAATGCACACCTACCACTTATACAGAGCACAAGGCTTACTTCACAGCCTTTTAGTTTTCTATATAAAGCATGTAGGGAAAGTGTTTAATTTTAGCATCCCCAACTCCACTTCTTGTTCCCCCCCATCCTTATTATAATTTCTTTTGCTTCTTACCAGAGAAAGTCCTTGAAGAAAATTATAAAGCCAGTTAAGAATTTGGGAAAAATCTTAGATGGAAGGAGTTTGCAGAGCAGACACAATGAGGCAAATTGTCACTTGGAAGCTGCACACATGGACTGTCACAGGACTGTAACAAGCTGCATGAAGGACGGGCAAACAAAGGGCAGTGAAATGGAGTGGGGGTGAGGCTTCAGCAGATTATAGCGGTGACCGGCAGCAGGTTTCTCTTCTAACAACTTTATTCCTCCCTCTGCAACTTCAGCAGTCATGCAGAATGCCATACGAGCAGTGTGCAAGAGGAAGCAATTTGGTCATTAATCATTGACAACACAAATACTAAGAATACTCAGTTGTGCATGTTTAAATAGCATCTGTCTTGGAAACTCTCTGTAATTATGACCTTATGTGCGTGTACGGTCGTTGCTTGTCTCAGTGTTCGATGTCACGGATGAACTTGCTGAATCAGTTGTTTCTGTTTGCTTTTGCTGTGAGGCCATCTGTGCAAATATGTGTTTTATTTCTAACGATAAAAATGGAGTCATTTTTGTGCTCACTTTCCCAGGTAGTGTACTTTCACTGTTCTTGGCATGCTGTTAGGCTCTAAGATCTTATCCCATATTGGTGCAATATGGGAATACTGCACTACATGAGTTGTAAGCAGAATGGAATGATAAAAGAAACTGATATTGGGTATGTTGCAAGATAGGAAGGGTAGAGTGGCTTCTGTCTGTTGAAGGAAAACAGATTGGGAAGGCAAGGAGATGCCAATTTAGGAACTTAGGGCCTGTATCTTTGTTTAGTTTTGGAATGAGTCTTCTCGGTGTAAGGATATCCTGCAGCACTTTATGTAAAAGGACAATGTCTTATTCTGACTGTCCAGTTTTGACTATTTTTGCCTCTACCACAAAGGTGTCTGTAGATTTCATTTAACAGTTGGGTAACAGAGGTATGCTGAGAAAGAAGGATGCAGAGAAGCTCTCTGTAGTGATGGAATTGGCAAGATACACGGTATAAGGACACTAGGATAGCCTCGTTCTGATCTAGGGATTTGCAGAGGAAGGGTGTGGAGAGATTGCATCTTACACGATGGCAATGCATGTTTTTCATGTTTTGGTTAAGATCAGGCCAGACTTTCATCTGAACGACAGGAGTAAAGACAGTGAGAGAAAGGAGGCTCATTAATACACCTCAAATAAATACTTTTCATAATTCATACCAAATGTATGTCTAGAGACCTGTCGTAAGATTCCCTGTTGCCTCTGGTATGAAAGCATACCAACTTTGTGGTGGTTTCAACTTGGATAACTCTCACTAGTAGTCACCTCTGACTCCAGAAAACTGAAGCTTCCTTGTATTACTGCTATGACTGTAGCACTCATAGATCATTTACATACATGTGGTAAGTTGCAGCTATTCACCAGGGTGGGGATGCCAAACTTTGGGAAAGAGCTTTGTTTCTCTTTTTATAATTGTTTGTTACTTAGCAACAACATCTAAAGGAAAAGTTAACTCGCTGGGATGATCTAGGAGACAAAGCCAGATTGTGCTGCACCCTGCAACAGAGTGGTTTTTTTTATACTGGAGTGCTTCTAAGAAAAGCAAAGGAAATGAAGAAGTAGGTTGAGAAAAATGCCAGAGGAGGATTGCATTCAATAGGCTAACTGTTTGGGCACTGTTTTAGGATGTGAGAAACCACATTCTTTTCCCTTCTTTGCCTGGAGGGATTTGAACCTGCATCCAGGCAGAGTGACTGAATGCTACTGGGTGTTCTGGGACAAGGTACTCAGAGCTGCTGTCCCTGAGGCTGTCCCCTTCCAGATAGATCAGTAGACTGTCCTGGAACCAGGCATCACACCTCTTGCATTAAGTCGTATAAACACAAAGTGAAAGAGTCATTCTGTCTGCCTCTGTGTCTGCTTTCCTCTGGGAGGAAAAGTCCTGTGTTTTACACACCACAGAGCAGCTCCAGCCTTGCTGCTGTCATATTCTAGTCTGGCCCCAGGGCTAAGATGCTGTTCTGGGAGAAGGGAGATTTCAATGGAGTTCTGCTTAATGCTGTTTGCAGAACAAGGATTTGAACTAAGGTTTTTCTAGCTGTCTAGGAAGAGAAGACAAAGACTGTCCTCTACAGAAGCTGTAAGAGGAGGTAAGATTAATATGCATAGACCAATACAGGGAAAGTAGATTAGATACTTGTGGTCTCTTTGTCTTACAACAGAAAAACATGGGAACATTCCACAAAATCTAAAAATAACTTTTAAAACCAGAAAAGAAGGAACTTAGCACGTTTAAAAACAAACACAGCTCTCAAAAACAAGCAATCAAGAACCAACCAAATAAACAACAACAAGAAAAACCCCAACCCAAAACCAACAAACAAACCAAAAAAACCCAACACACACCAACAATCTCTTGTAATATCCCCCAAAAGCCTCTATTGTCACAATTAATGATAATAAACTTTGGGGAAGGGTATTAGGCTTCATGTTTCAGGACGAAAGCCATTCTAGTTACCAGAGATGACAGTTACAGCCAGCAGAGCGGTCTCATTATCTTCTCGTGTGTCCGGGACAAAGGGACAAAGTTCTTGTTTTTCCAACTGAAGTAGACAGTAGTGGAGAGGAAATCCAAGTCTCTTCTGTCTTGTGTTCCAGGCAGGTTGGCAGTTCCTGGTTTCTTATGTGAGCAGAGCAATCGGCTGTGCCAAACTCCCACAAGTGCTTGCAGAAAACAAAGGGTGGTAAGGGTAGCTCTAATTTAATGCTTATGCTTTACAGGCCAATGAGTAGTAAAAACCACCTCCTGGCAGAAATTGGAGAAGCCATGGAGTAGTATGATTATATTATTGTTTGGAACTGTGCTGGCCGATGATGGGTAGAGTGTATTTCTTACAAGCTCTGTCCCCACTTCTGTGTCCCTGCTCTGTTCCACCTGCCTTGCTAAATTCCCAGTGATGAGAAGCCAGCCCAGCAGCCATCCTCAGGTGAGGGACTGCAATTGCTGCCTCTCTAGTCTTTCATTGCCATGTCTAGGGTTATTTCTCCTCTGCTGAAATATAACAACAAAAATTGAAAAAAAAATTTAAAAAAATTAAAATTAAATCACAAAACAGATCCATTGAACTTGGTATAATACACAGAGTGTAACTGGGGTCAGGACTGAGTTACTGGTGTTCTGCCCTGGGCTTATTAATTGCCTTTTACAAAAAAAAAAAAGTTACCTTTTGCTATTTCTCTTTTTTCCTAATTTAACAGTGGTAAAATTATTTGCTGTTTGTCACAGACAGATTATGTGGTCTCCTGTTGCTCTATTATTATTACTTTGCGTGGCTTTATTTTATTCTATGATATTTGCATCTTTATTGAAAAGAAGAGAGTAATTTCCCCCTAAATTGCCTTTCATTTAAAAGTTTCTATTTGTAATCCTTTTGCAAAGCTGGGATATTTATTGCCATTCTACTGACCTTTCTACATCAAGTCCTAAATGAAAAGTTATGCACACTTTCAGAGTAGGACTTCTAAAACTTAACAATCCAATCTTGCAGTTCTTGACCAATGTTAAGTAGGATTTTGGTTTATGCGAGTAATTTAAAATGTCTTCTTTCAAATAGTTTCTTCTGGTTGTGTTTGTTGGCTGTTTTTGTTCTTTGTTTCACTTTGGGCCACTGCATCATCATTTTAATAATCTATGGTGGGGTTTTTTTGTTAGAGAAACATAATCTATGGAGAAATGTCTGCTTGAGCTGCTGCTCCAGGTTAATTATAAAGTAAGCAACAAGCTGCTAAACTATATGAATACCAGGACATTTCTTGGCATGTGCAGAAGTTGAATTTTAGCAATTTGAGAAAAAATAGGATGCTGGTGAGAGTTGATGCCTTCAGGATTAAAAAATAGCAATTAAAACTTTCTTGGGAATTAGCTACCTAAATTCCTACTGTCTCTTGGCATCTGACCTCAACTACTTGAAATTCAACTGAAGTCCTACAGTAGTTACTGATGGTGACCTAGAAGACCCTAGAAGAAATGTGTCAGTTTGCTTTTTCACTTAAGAACCTAGCTGAAACCTTAAACAGATTACTGTTTTGTCCTCACAAGAAATACAATGTGGTCCTGGTTAAGCGCAGGACTGAAAGGAGCAAAGCTTTTCAAGTGGCAGTGCTTCAGAAAAATATTGGACTGTCTTCTGCAAGAACATACGGATTATCTCTCCCCTGGTAATAAAAAAAAAAAAAGATATGCATTAATCTCTGAAAACAGAGTATGGAAGCCTCCTTGCAAGAAAAGCACATATGAATCAAAGTGGTACACCAGCTGTCACCAGACCCTAAACGTTTACTAACTGGTGCTTCCTAGCTATTACCGTAATCTGTACTCTAAACTGATTCTGTGCCAGTAGCTTAAGCAGCTTTAGAAGGTTATCACAGCACCTTTGAGGAACTGGGGGAATGCAGATGCGGAAGCAAGGAGATCACTTAGTATTCCCTGACAGCAGCTGAGGAGGAGGTTGAGCTAGGAAACAGGTTTTGCCAGTGGAACAAGCCAACCCGGTAGTCTTGAGTAGCACTTGGCTTGTGTTTGAGAAAGTGAGTCTGTGCACTCTGACAAAGTTGCATGCTATTTACTGGTAAGAATTTTAACAGCAGTTTCCCATGTTTCTCTTGCAAGTTTTGAGTCCAGACTGTTGTTATGCTAAAAGAAGTAGAGGCTTTCTGCATCTTTTTACTGTTCTCTGCTACAAAATGAAAACTTCTGGAGTAACCAGAACTTCTATACAGAACGTTTTCAAGAATAGTTTAATAACATTGCAAATGCAGCTTCTGAGAGAACTGGTACTATGAGAATGGGGTTTTGCCATCTGTTTTGCTCCTCATATGTTTTGTGTTCCATACACTGAATGTGTTTTTGGAAGACATTAAAAATCACTCCAGAAGCTAAAATGAAAAGGTTAACAAGTACCTCTCAATATCATCCTACATATAGTATCTGAGTACCTCCTTCTGTGTCTTCCAATTGTTTAGAGGCTGTTTAAATGAAATAAGCTAAATAACCCTAAATTCTTTAATAACAGCTACTTCACAAATGATTCCTAAAAGTATGCTATGAGTTGGTTTAAGTTATTTATTGTGTGTGTGTTTTTTGGCTTTGTTTTTTTAATAAGCAGAAGCTTAATTCTAATGATAGAGGAATCTAGCTTCAGAATTCGGGCTTTTGAAAAAGAAAACTAATTTCAGACAACACTTAGATTTTTGTGACTTAGTTTTTTTATTGTTACTGGCTCTATGATAGTGCTAGTTGTAGTATGCTGAAAAGACATTAAAAGGAATCCTCAGCTTTACTGAAAATATCTTGTTTAGGGGTTAAATATTCTTCATTCAGTGCTTATAGTAAAGGCACTGTATTTAGTTGATATGACTACATGCCATTAAAATAGCAAGTAAGTTACACATTTGCTTCGTTGTGTTTCCTGAAATGTGGGTAAAAGCTGTGTACCTGGCCTTTCATATGGAAATTTGCAGTGAGACTAAAAGTATGAACACACTGTCTGTCGGAGAAAGAAAAATAGTCTGCCCTATAGAAAATTACACAGCTATGAAGCCTGCTGGGAATTCTGTCACAAGTGCACAGCTGCTTTTGCATCTTCTTTTCTGTAGGAATATGCCTAAAGGTGATACATGTGTACCCTGAAGCTAAGCTAAACACACAATTGCAAGGAGGAGGTCTCTTGCATCAAGGAAGAAGGAGGCAGCCAGCTCAACAAGGATTGTAAAATTTACTATTGTTTCAGAAATTTCTCCCTTCTTGTTACACACGATGTTTAAATATGTGCTAAAGCTGTAATTACTTAAAAGTGTGAGATTTCTCAGCATTAAGAGGCAAAAGTGGGCCTTCCAAAGACCTCAGATGATGGCAGCGCTGGCTAGATTGGGACTTGTGCATATTTTTATTTTAAAGCCTGCACTAAAGTGTCTCTTACGTGACACTTGGTCTTTTACTTTTTTGTTATTTTAAACCTACATGGCACACTATGAACATATATTTTGCACAGTCAAGCCTTTAAAATGCGATTGTCAGGCTTAGACATGCAGTAGTAGTGCCAAAGTCCAGAGAGAAGCTAGAGTAGGTATCCTCCTTTGTTTACAATATAGATTGAAAAGGGGGTTGCTACTTCAGAGTCAACAAATGAAAAGTCAGGGCAAAGATTTTGATTTCACTTTCTCCCTAATAGGCTGGGATCATGGCTTTAAGGAAAGCTGTAGTGGGGGAAAAAAAACCCCTTGTGTTCACAAAGTAGCAACACATTCAGAGATCTGCTAAAAAATTAGGTAGCCTGGATGTTTAACTTCTGGGGGATTCATGGTACAATCCTATACATTTCGTATCATAAAAGGGGGGAAAGAGACCTAAAAATTGCTTGTTGTGTTTAAAATTAATGTCAGAACACCTGAAATCTCTTTAGTATATATTTAAGTAACTATTTACCCAACTGCTGTACAAGAATGGCATAGACCTTTACATTTGAAGCCTATAGCCTAAAGGAAATGGGGAAACCCTAAAGCAAACCAGAGAACTTCCATCTCTTGTAGAGTTTTGAAAGCTCTAGGCTATATTATTTACTAATGGGCAATTAAATTTGAAACACTTCACAACATGTCTTGTTACTTATTTTCATGGCTATATTTTTATTTAGTATTGGGATGCTGACTTGGCGGTATAGAAAAAAAAATTACTAAAGCTCAAAGTTGTATCACTGTATAACTATTTGAAAGTCCTAGCTACTGTAAACTGTAAGAGGGATGCACAGAAATGAATACATAATTCTGTGAATCATTTGAATTGTTAATAGTTAGCAACGAAGCTCTCTTATGTGAGGGTAAGAGTGTTTCATTTCCTTATGTGTATTTGCACATCTGTTGAGACATCCAGGCCCTCAGCCTGGCTTCTGGTCCACTGCTGCAACTCCATTTGGGCAAGGAAAGAACCTTAAACCCTCTGTGATGTTGCATTGCGTGAATCAACAATTTGTGGTGATTAGAAAAGAGTAAATAGATCTAAGGGCAAACTCCTGCCTTTAGTTCACTATTAGAGTTGTTCTGCATTTACCTTCTGCCTGTCTATACTGCACGGATAACTCTTCCTTTCAGTCATATCTTTTAGTGTAGCTATTTGTACTAAGTGAAGTCAGCTGAATGTTCAGGTCCTGCTTTCTCGGGGTAATTGCCACCTGACAGAATTTTGTATGCCACTTTGAGGAAAATGACATTTACTCTACAAGTTATTGTTAGCCATGAATCTCAACCAAAACAAAAGATCAAAACTCTCTCAAGATCTCAAACAGAAGTTTTGAGTTCCAGATTTTAGGCTTGGATTATACTGCGTCCTTAGATGCCATAAGAGAGATGCTGATGATCTTTTACCGTTCTGAACTGCCTTTTTCTCAGTAGATCTTGAAGCATGTGTCTACCAGGAACGGCTTTCCTGATTAGAGCACTTTTATCATTTTCTGCATCTTATGAGATAAGTGATATTTGCGTAAGCATTTTGCAAAATGATGAGCTAAAACAAAGAGGAAAAACAGTTGTGAAAGATCATGTAAGAGCAGTTAGTATGGTTGAGAATAGGAGCCTGTGAATTTTGTCTTGCAGTTCTCTGCTCCTGTTGCTAGGCTGCGTTCCTGTACAGTAAGCTGATTTCCCATCCTGTGGATGCACTTCAGTATGCTTTCATTTTCTTGAATTGGATATTATTTTTTCTTTTTCTTTAGTAATAGTTTTTCTGCTCAGTAATATTGGAGGAAATTGCAGCTACTTAAATAGGGGCTTGTAGAAGTCAGATTGAAGTCTGCAGTATGCGTTTCTGTATCTTTCCTGCAGTGGAGATGCCAGAAGTAACGCCACTCCCTTCTAGGAAATTGTTCACTTGTGTACTGCATGTAGAAATCAAACTAAACATCAGTTAATACACTCCACGTAACTTGTGAAATGTGTGAGTAACCTTTGTGGGTGGAATGCAGTGTTTGCTCTGTTTTAACATGCTGGTTGCCTCCTTTTATACCTAGTAAATAAAATGTTTGCTCAGAGTGATGTAAACCAAAATGAGCTACGCCTACTAACAGCTCTGCCAGTGGAAAGAAGAGGTCTTAGACTCCCGACTCCCATCCTGTGGTCCAACCTTATTCCCTGTTCTGGGACTGTTGCCTGCTGGACCACAACAGTAAGCCAAGTACATTTATCAAACTGCAAGAAACAGTCTCTTTCTGCTGGATTAACTTGCTCTGAGTTACTGCAGTCAGGTAAACTACAACTAATTTAAGAGGAGGCAGACCCACAGAGAAAAAGATCTTCTTTCTTAGTAGTAACTCTGGGATTAGATGTTTCATGTAACAACTTGGTGAAAGCATGGAAAGAATCAGAAATGCATTGCCAGATGAACAACCCATCTAAGAAATGAGATGGTAACCTAAGAACATGTTTCCTGTAATGATAACATATCTGACTATCACTGGCTGCCCCTTGTAAGGGAGCATTATTTCAAGAAGGGTTAAAATGACAGCACATCTGAAATAACAGGACTCCTCTTTGTTCATACAGATGCCACCACTAAAATATTTCTATCCAGTATACCTCAGGCACACACATGTCAAGGGGAGCTTTTTCCCACTGGGTAACTAGTGATAAATTGTATTGGCTTCGGAACTAGTAAGGAAGTAATGCAGTCATGCTGCAGTGTTTAATTACTGTAACTAGTTTGAAGATTCTGATCCTTGACAATTAGAAGAAACTGGATGCGTTCATAGGGCCAAACACTTGCAAAGAAATTCCTTCCTCAAAAATATGTTAACTACCAATTTACACAGTGCTGCTCAGGCTTTTCAATGCTAGGCCTTTATTTTGGAATTGCCAACCATTTTAAGTTCCCCCTCCCTTTATATTGAGGTTTGAAAGATGCCATTTAGAGTATCCTGCTTTTCTGAAAGTCACGGGTTGCATCAATCCAGCCTTTTTCATGTTGGCCACAGTTTGCAAATGCAAGCACTGGCAGGAGGGTGCTGAATATAAGAAACTTTAGTATGATTCAGTCTTCAGCTCGGATGATTGCTGTGTTACCTTAAAGTAATGGGATTTAAGGAAATGGGACTCAATCATTGGTCAGTGTTCATGGTCTTTGGCGTGGTGGGTTAAGAGTTGTGATTGGACAGTTGGGGCATTTTTGGTGAGTTGTCCTACTGATTTTGTTGTCCTCTTTCATTACGTGCAGGGCTGTCATACTCCATCCCCAAGGGGTTAGAATGATATCATTTCAATAGGAAAATAATTCTAGAGTTGTAAGAATTTTTGGAAACTTCAAATATCCCACCAAGAGACATTTGTCTAACAAACTGGAGAGGTTCAGCATTTAAAAATAAAGTTAATCTAAACTGAAGATACAATGTTTGAAAACCACAAAGTATTTAAGTTGCTCTGTCTTTTAGCTAGCAATGTAAAGATGTCTTGAATCTGTAGTTTGCCTTTCTAAATGCTGCATCACTAGTTATTTCTAAATAACTTCTAGACAAGCAGAACCATCTACATTTCATCCTCTTATGAGCGCAAAGACTACGTGCAGCTACAGTGCTGTTCTTTTCCTTTCCCTGTATTTGTTGGTAGGATATATGGTTGTCATTGTTCTGGGTGTCCTGACTCCAGTGTAACCAAAGAAGGAAGGAGAGGACGATAAGAGTGAGGGTGTTTGTACTCCCAAGTAACCCTTACATGTGATGGAGCCCTGCTGTCCTGGGAGTGGCTGTTGGTAGGAAGTAGCAAATTAATTCCTTGTTTTACTTCACTTGTGTGCATGACTTTTGCTTTACCTGTTAAACTGTCTTTATCTCAACCCATGAGTTTTCTCACTTTTCTCCTGATTCTCTCCCCCATTTCACTGGAGGGCAAGGGAGTGAGCAGCTTAGTTGCTGGCTGGGGTTAAACCACAACGGTATGACACACTGAAGTATCTTATAAAGATGGGTAAGGACTTTGTGTCTGCCTCTGCCAAACAAGGGAGCTGATGCTAGTAATTCTCCAGAGTGCCACAAGTTAAATTGGTAACAAGATTAGAAGTATGGATTCTTCTTCCCTTGCTGTATTTAGTAGATAACAACACTTTCTTATGTGTGAGGTTGCATTTTAATGCAAAGATGCTGCTTCCAGATTTGATTTTTAAACTCCACGGCAGGAAATGGCCTTATTTTGTAATGCAGTGTGATAAGTCCTTACTGCCCACAATACTAGTTTCATTCACTGTTTCCACGCTCTGTTCCTTCTGATGGTGCAATAATACAATTTTTGTTTCAAAACTGGAGGTGGGAAGCATACTGATTTGCAGCTGGTTGTTTCTTTTTATTCCCAGATGGTAGGAACAACAAATGTGGCTCATTTCAGTGCAAGAAAAGATAACTTACCAAGACTAGATAAGTATTCTTCACTTATTGGATACGTGGTTAAAGCACTACAGTAGGTGCCACTGCAACACATTCAAAGCTTTTGACACATCCAAGGTGCCTTTGGAATGGTAACAGGTGCAAATTACTAATTTTTAGAAACCTCTTCCCAGTAAACTGCACCAGGCTTCAAGCAGAGTACCATACTGCACAAGAGCTGGGCTTCTGTAGTCCACCATGCATAAACAAGGTCTTTCAAGTGGTGGAATGCTGAAGCAATTGATAGACCTTTTAAAAACTGTTACAGGATAATTAGCTTCGTCTTCTACCAGTCTCTTCAGAAAGTGTGTATCCTCCCAGCTTCACTGCCAGTTAGATGCTATGTGCGTCTAAGCTGCTAATGTGAGTTTTTTCCATAGGTGCAGGCCACCGTATCTGTAGTGTAAGGTACATCACTGTTATGATGCAGTCAAGGTGAAAGTCTTATCATGCTTTTTTACCAAATTAACGTGAGAAATGAGAAGATCACTATCATGGGCAAGCTGCTGGCTAAATCTAGTTGATAATGTTGTTTTCTCTTTCCTGGTCTCTGCCAAAACATTAAGATTTTTTTTATTTTTTTTCCCTCTACTTTAAATATTTCAGGATGTGAATCCCAGGAAAAACTGCAGAAAGGCTTCTGCCCCTTTCAATGCATTGAAGTCAGTGTTGAAGTTTTTAAGAAGGTTTTTAATTAACCTGTTCCTTTGAATGCATGCTCATCTTGGTGATCAGAGGCTTTAAAAAGCCATTATTGCAGGAATGCTGCTGCACATGTGCTGCTGACCATAATGGTGCAAAAACCCTAAACAAAAGACAATTACTAAACTTTGTCTTGTTTTCTAATATTTCTGAGGACTACAAGTAAAGCTTTCCTAACAAAGCTCATTCCTATTTCTCTTACCAAATTCAAGTTTGAGGCAGAGTTTGTTCTATCAGGAAACCATTCATAATAAACTAGTCCGTTGTCAGGGCCCCTACTTTGATACAGATTTTTTTGACCATCTGTTGCCTAGCGGGCAAGTAAACCAATAAAAGAATAATTGGAATTTTCCTGGCTGAATTCTCAGAGGAGCCTTCAGGAAGCCTCACCTTGCTTTTGACCTGTTGGTTAGGTCTTATTCAGCAGACTTCTGCCTTTTTTTTTTTTTCCCTGCATTAAGAAATGAATCAGAGATAACAGGGAAAATAACTGTTGGAACAAGATACAGATTTCTTTACTTATGCTAAGTTGTTGCTAGAGGCAAATCTAAAGATGTGACGTTTGTGGTTTGAGTAAGTATTTCTAGAAATGTGCTGTTACTGAGAGGTCTGTGAGATGAAAAGTATTCTGGTTCGATTGCAGTTTAACCCTTATAGGGTCTTAAATCCAGGGTAACACTAGGAGGAATCCATTTCTAGTATAAAGACTTTGGGCACAAAAAAAAAGAAGTGCTGTTAACTTGCAAAACAAAACCCAAGCAAACAAAAACCTAAACAGTGAGACCAAAAATGCATGCATATTTCTTAACTATCATCTGTGATAGAAGTGAAGTCTGAATGCTTTGCCACAGAGGTTTAGCAGACCTCTCTCTGCTGAAGGCACTCACATAATTGGTCTTTGCCCTGCCTTGAGCACTGCGTGAAGCACACACTGGGCATGATGTATTTAAGGACACGTTGCTCAAAAAAACATGACAAAAAATAACGAAAATTGTCAGAGCTCTCTGGGAGCACAGGTCCAGCCCACACAAACCTCATGTCAGGCTGAAGGTTTAGCATGTCACAACAAAAAGGAGTTTCTTAATGGACAGTTTGGTAGGAGATATGTATCTTACAGGTGGGGTTTGAAAAGCCTGCTTTTTGCAGGGTAAGTGGGAAAGTTTTGCCAGATGATTGCCTAGAGAGCCCAAGCTCTTCCTGCAGACAGCGTGTCCTTTCTAAAAGAATGGAGTATGTGCCTCATCTGGAGTCCTGCCACCCTGTCTTGTGTATGGTAGGTCCTTTTTGGATGGCAAGCAATGCGTGCTTTTGTGTAGAGTGTGCTGGAAGGGTCTAACAGTTCCCTTGGGTCGATAATGTCTGCTTTACTCATACATAATGTATCCAGGTAGGATTAGCGAGATCTGGTGTCAGGTGGTGACATGAAAGAATGCTATCGTTTTCCACTTAAAGTTACTGTCTTTTGAGTTGTATTTCTCACTGATAACTAGCGTTGAGAAGAGAGAGTACTGCATAGAGCACTAGCTAATAATCAGCTCAGATATGGGAGGGACATGCTAATTTCTGTGCGTAATCTTTTGCCTGCAGTTGATTCCTGTGCAGTAGATTTAATCTGCTGTTGTGCTGCTCTAGTACAATACATCCTTTTACTCTGCAGTATCTGTACTGAGCACTTCCATATAACCCCCCCATGTGGATCTTAACTGCTGGTATGGGAATGACTTCACCATGAGCATCACTGCTATATGGTTGTAATGTTTTTCACTTCATTAAATAGTAGCTATGGGTAAATACTGTTTAGAATGGCAGTTGCTGTAAAGGGTCAAAATGTGGCTTGCTAGCCATTTGGCATGCCCATCAGACTGTAGTCTTTGCGTCTGGCACTCCCTGCCTCTCATGGTGTTGTCACCAAGACATGGCTGAACTTTCTGATGAAAGAAAGCACAGACTATATGAATCAGAATTGGAAAATGTTAAGTTACAGTTTGGCCCCAAGTTTTATCTAGTTTCCCTTCACTTCTTGGAGCCTCCCTGAATGTTTTTGAGTGACCTGTGGTTCAGGTAGCCTCACAGACTCTTAATACTGCTGTTAATCATATTGAGTCGTGATGGCAATTCAGAAACTGAGTGAAAGTCTTTCCTACAAAAATATCTGGAGCCCATCAGAGAAGCGGAAACACTTCACGTATGGAGAAGCACCTTTAAGGCACTCTGGCATAGCCCTGCTGAACACGACTGCAGGAGCTTGTGTTGGAGAAGTGCTGTTAACTTCAGCTTCAAACTTTGAAGGCAACTGAACTCTGCCAGATTTCTTGGCCCTGCAGTAGTGTTTTGGTTCAGATCAAGATTGCGGTGCTGAAACAGATCTCCAGATCATTCCCACTTCTGTTTTGTGCTTGTGGAGCAGTTTTGGAGTGCGCAGACTAGCTTGCTTTAAAATTGAACAATGTGCAAAAGGCACTCTGGTGAAGCACACCTCTGCTATTACTGAGCATCCAGTCTTTGTGAACAGAGCAGAGCAAATCTGAAGGAAATCTTGACTTCCCTAAATACAATGATTAATTTATGCCCATGCTACTAAGTGTTCCACTTTATGAATCCACATTTACTGTGCTGTGATACTAATGTAAACAAGGAAATTATGCAAAAAAATTTTTCATGTAAAGCATATCAACAGAAAAAAATACATTTCAATAGTCAAAATAATTGGTTCTGGACAGGGGCTGGCAGATACTTGATCCTTTAAATAATATGACCAAATATTGCTTTTTTTCATTGCATTCAAATGAGATTTTTAGAATAGATCTCGGCTCCTGTTGCAACCAACTATTTTCATGTTTTAAAGTGCTAGTTTTGCTGACAAGCCCAACAACACAAAAACATTTTCTTCATTCTGACATGTTGCAGTTTCTCCTACTGCCTCTGGGATGTGAAGAGTATCATAAATGATCACATTTTTAAAATGGAAAATTACTACCTATAAATACATAGTTTCCAGGGGGTGTCTCTGCACTGACTGCAGCTTTTCAGTTGTTGATAAAAAGAGGGTGGTACTTCTGCTTTGTTTTGTCACTCAAATTTGATTAAAGTATCTTTTTAAGTTGCATTTTTATATTAGTGTTTGCAGATCACAAGAGCAGTTAACTCACTGGTGGAGCAAAGCCATTTTTCATCAGTCTTCAAGAGCATTTATTTTTTTTTGTAGTTTGAAAAGACGTCTATATTTTAATCTCTACATGAAAGAAAATATTTATCATAATTCATACAAAAATATGTCAGAATTTGAAGAAAGAAAAATAAAAGGTTATTTGTGCTTTGTTGTCATTTGTCCTGAATATTTAAGGTGACAACAGTTCCTCCTGCTGCATAATTGGTAGAGGAAAAAAAATGGAATGGGAAGGACATGCCCAGGCCACAACATCATTATTCTCAGCTTTCTGTTTCTCACGTTTATAAATTAAAGTGCACAGCAACCTTAATATAGTACAGGGTACAAAAATTTCTCCTTGAACAGACAATTCTCCAGCATCAGCAGCTAGTTTGGAACAAAGGCAACAACCATCTTAACACGTTTCCTAGCTGGAAAGGAAAAGAATACTCCTTGGAGATCATAGAAATGGGTTAATGGTAAACATGAATAATGTAAGGATTTCCATGCCATTATGGAATTATAAAATGCTTTATGGAACTTAGGAGATCCTAGGACTGCTAAGCTGCAGAAGTGTGTATCACTCTAGAAAATAGTAAGTGGTCTTAAAATAGCCAAAAAGATACAGGATTTCTTGTTATAAAGAATGGTACTGTAAGTTTTCTGTAGTTAAGAAAACAGATACACAATGCATGGTTTTATTCTGGTCCTGATTGTTAAACTTACCAAAAAAGATTTAATGCACATTCAATTGCATAATTAATGGCCAAAGGAGAGGCAGCAACATGCCCCAGTAGCAAACAGGGATAACAGTATCCTGGGCTGCACTAGGAGTGGTGTCAGCAGGTCAAGGAAGGTGATTCTACTCAGTACTGCTGAGGCCACACCTGGAGTGCTGGGTCCAGTTCTGGACTCCCCAGTACAGAAAAGGCATGGAGCTACTGAAGTGAGTTCAGCCAAGAGCTGCTAAGTTGATATACTGGAGCATCCCTCCTATGAGGGATGGCAGAGACTGGGACTTGTTCATTCAGCCTGGAGAAGAGAAGGCTTGGGGGGGGAACTCATCAATGTATATAAATATCTGAAATGGTAGGTTAAGTTGTGATGATGCAGGTGGCATAAGGGTGCTGTTGTATCTTACACTGCCCAGTATCATCTGGTTCTTTTTCACCTTTCTATTTGTGTTCACTGGCTGCCTGTTTTGATAGCACAATAAGTATACAATAACTGAAAAGAATATAAACAGTAGTGATATTTATTGTAGGATATATGAAATATTTTCATACAAGTTTTAAATATTTAAAAATACTATGTACACAAATATTTCTTAAATAGTGAATTTTTAATGTATTTTTATATGAGTAATTATATTATTTCTACAGAAGCAGTTTTCCACTAGAAGTGCCACTCTCTACTTAGGTCCAGGTCAGTAAGAGCTTCAGCTGTCTCTTCATGTGAGACTCCCAGAGAAGGTATAGGGCTGGGATTGGACTTACTGCAGGAAGGGGGATTGGAATCATTACTCCTTCAGCTCCCAGCATGAGATATTTGGTTTGTCTGTTTATTTTTGATGAACAGTTGCCATACTTCTTCAATGTGAATGTGACATGTCAATATGCAGCTATATCCACTGTCACACTGGTTATTTAGACTGACCCAGATCGTATTAGAACAGGAACTGAACATCAGTGCTTTGCCAGCATTGCTACAAATCCTTGGGCAGTTTAAACAATACCAAATATAAGACCGTAAATCAAGCTGTTTAACTCAATATATTCACATAAATAGTGTCTTGGTATCCCTTGTCCTCACACAAACACTTTCTTCAGTTTCGTTCATCAGTGTCCCCTTTTCCCCAGCATCTGTGGATGCAGTTTCTAGCTTGGTGTCTTTGGGCAGGTGAATTTGCTTTCTGTGCAGGAATGGATGCAGCAGACCTTATATACTTTGCAAGATGTAAATATTCTGATGTACAGCTGTTCAGGTAGAAACTAATTTTGAAACTGGCTTTGAAAATAGGAGCCAATATATCTGTGCCATTAGCTTGTGTCTTGGGTTGGGATGTTTCTGACAGCCAGACAAATTACTCATACAATCTTATTACTAAACTATGTTCAAAGCTCTTTCAGCCTTTCTCAGTGCAGCAGGTGACATTTGTGAGCTGATTATATGACCGTGGGCCATTCCAAGGCAACTCCAAACCTAGCTAGCAGGACATTGATTCTGAGGAACTAGCAGCCTTCAGCCTTGATAAGTAGTGGCAGCAAAGGACAGTCTCGGAGGAATTGAAACCATGTACCATTGGTAGATACATGCAAATCACTGTATTGCAATCTCCATTTGGGGTTGTTTGGTGGTTTTTTTTAAGAAGTCCATTGACACTAGCAATTGGCAAAACAATTCCATTCTGAGAAGTGATTAAGTGTGGAATCGTTATGGAGAAGATCTATCTCTCACAGTTAATTTAATTCTTCAGGTATGTCTTTACTACTTGTATGCTAGTGAGCTTTGAGGGATGTATTATTATTGAAGGGAGCTGGAATAGCTCCATACTAAATCACCTCAGATGGAAGTTTAAATCGTCCTTATTGGTGCTGAGTGAGAATGAACCTAATGAATATTTTCTTCAGTGGGAAAATTGGTTTATGAATTTTCTGCCACACCCTTCATCATCTCCCTTATTATGCCAATGCAACTCTGTGAGAGCTGTGTTATAACCTTTTATTAGTGACAAGAACTGGGTTTCAAACAAATCTCACTTTCCCTATTTTTATTTCTTTTTAAACCCAGATAATTTCATCAGTTCAGTTTACAGCATCTCTTCTTCCTCCTCCAATGCGCACAAAATCAGTTCCATTAGCTCAGATGAGGAGGTAGCAAAACGTAACATCCAAATGGATTAAAACCACCTATGAATAGTGGAATTTTTCCTTCTTCTTTCTGTCATACAGAGTAGGTTATCTCAGCCTGGCTGGAAATCAAAGTTCTCAAGTTTATTTAACAAAAGCGTTAGTGAACTTTTACTTTTTACCCTTTTTTAACATAAAATTCTGTATTAATGTCTCAGTTTAACAATATGGCTGTATCTCAAATCTCTTGAGAGTTCTGAGAAGTCTTTTCTAGCAGCACAATGTTACTGTTTTGCACATTTTTAAACTATGGACCAGTTTTCATGTCTATTTACAGTCTGTACGTGGATCTACCATTACCTGACTTTTTTTTTAATCTTAGAGGATAATAGACCAGTTATGAAGCAGGACATATTTCACTGTTAAACACAGTGGAAAACATCAAAAGTAGTATAGAAATTATGTAGATACTGTCATTGACCTTCATCATATTGAAGTGAGTCATGTTGCCCTTGGGATGAATGAAAGATTTTTGCATAACTTCAATACATCACTTCATCTATTGGGGCATTTTGAGATTGTGGGCAGACTTAAAGGACTGATTTCTCTTCAGGGGCACTGACCAGCAAAGGGAGGAGAACGCTTGTTGTGTTGTGCTGCTACCTTGGGGCTGGTTATTATGACACTGCCATCAGAGTGGGTGTGTTGTGGAGGACTCTGGATCTGCTGAAGATAAAGTCCTCCCCACGCTGAGAAGCTCTGTGGTGCCACACAGGTCTGGTGGTGTTGCAACAGGTCACCTGGGGCTAGGGGGACCTGAAGGAGCAGAGACTTGAGAAACCTTGTAGTAGAAAAGAAGGAGAAGAGCACCTAGCAGAAGAAAACAGACACAAACCCATTGACTGTTTAAATCATGAAGGGAGAGTTGTGAGCTTTAATGCTGTGGACCGTGGTCCCCATTCATGGGGCCATCCATTGAACATGTAATGGACTTTATAGCTCAACACCAAGAGCAATGTAAAAAGATTTATGCATTGCAAATTATTTTTTAAAATAAGCATTTTTGTACACTATGATGACATTCAAAATTATATCATAACAGTTAAAAGATATTTTTTATATAATATA